>CM049795.1:4061078-4063345 GCA_027422405.1 Ptychobarbus kaznakovi | reverse complement strand
GTATATAAAACTATGTAGTAAAGGATGACCAGGCATAGAATAAACCCACGCAGTTGTCTCTCCATAATAGCAGTGTGCTGCAGTCTGCTGCATTTTACTCCTGTCTTTGTTTACTTCCGGGAGCACCGTTGGAAGAAGCGCGCTCTTTCTGACCAATCGAAAAGCAGTTTAGGGAATGGGTTCAAATACACATCTATCCAACAAGTGAAGCGGATGTTGTCACGTGACTGCATTTTGGTTCGTTTCAGCTGGTTCGGATCAGAGCAAATATTGTGGTGTGAAAAGGAACCAAAACGGCTAAAAATAGCTACAATTTTTTGCCTTTGGTCCGGACCAAAGAAAGTGAACTATCAGACTTTCCTGGTGTGAATACACCCTTAAAGAAATTACAGTAAAATGGTAGTTCCTTGTGAAGTATTAGCATCATTTAAAATTACTGTTTTTTACTTTATTTTAAATGTAATTAATCCCAGTGATGCAAAGCTGAATTTTCAGCATCATTACTTCAGTCTTCAGCATCACATGATTCTTCAGAAATCATTTGAATATGCTGATTTGCTGCTCAAGAAACATTTTTTATTATTATGAATGTTGAAAACACTTGTGCTGCTTAATACACAGCATTTGTTTGAAATAGAAATTTTAAATGACTTAACTGTCACTATTTATCAATTTAACGCATGCTAGCAGAATAAAACGATTAGGCTAATTCCTCTCCCTCTCAAGCAAACAAATAAAATAATAAAAATGAAATAGAAATACTGACACCAAACTTTTAAACAAATGTACTTCAGATTTCATTCTGTACCAAAAACACTACCTTCTCCACCAGACTAAGCAAAAGATGCTATAAACACCCAAACATCTGTGCTTTAACAGAGTTTTAAACGGTTATAATACAAATTTGGAAAGGTCCACGCGTACACCAGACTACACACAACTTCTTCAGTCTGAAACCCACATGCAGAGACAGATTATTTGAAGCAAATCCAAAGTTTAACTGATGCAGCAAACTCGGCAACAAATTTGAGCTTGAAACATGTTTGTGCTTATATCAACAACACACAGTAAATGACTGACAGTGATGTGCATTAAAATGCATGCTAAAGGTGTAAACCGCGATGTGTTTCACCCTTAAAACTAGAAGATATCAAGCAGGACAAAAGTGGTCACTTGAAGTTAGCCAATCATTAAAAAGACCAAGAAGATTATGGGAAATGATGTAGAACAAGACCGATGGCTGCCAAGTCAAAGTACAAAAATTTCAAATAAAAAAGTTAACACGCAGCAGCAAAACAAACTCAGCAGAATCATTAACAGTGCAGCTTGAGAATGTAAAACATGGACCTGAGCATCGAGTTTTAGGTTAAATTATATATACACACTACTGTTCAAATGTTCAGAGTCAGTATCATTTTGACAAAACATTTTTTTTATCTCTTATTCTTCAGCGTCACATGACCCTTCAGATATCATTCTAATAACCTGTTTTGTTCTTAAGATACATTTATTATTATTATTATCTTCAGCAAAGATAAAAACTTTATAACTTTTTTTTTTAACTATTTTTTTATATATATATATTATATTTCAGGCTCCTTTGATGAATATAAAGTTTAAAATAATAGCATTTTTTTAATTGATGTCATCAAAAGCATTTCAAGTTTAGTATGTTACGCTGGTGGACATATGTGTCACATCTTGACAAGTCATATGTCATCTACCCCATCAGGAATTTATGTTATGTTTAAGACAACCATTAATTAAAGGTGGGGGTGTATTTTTCAAAAATGTTTTAGGCAGGCAGAGTACCAAAACAAACTTGTAACCAATCAGCAGTAAGGTGCCCGTCTACTCATGATGCGAAGAGAGAGCGCTCAGTGCACATGTCGGACATTAGCCTAGCCGTGCGACGACACAAAGATAGAGATGGAGGATAAAAACAAAAGAAGCAAACGTCTGCAGAACAAAAGAAGGCTTAACGCTTAATCACGCAGCATCCAGTGTAGACAGCATCACTGATTATAATGAGTTCTATAGTATTTTGTCACGCCACTCGCGTCCAGTGTAGACACGGTTTTACGATAATGCAAGAAGTAGGACCAGTGTAAATATTGGATCAGCTTTCCAGCGCTGGAGAGAACTCAAGGAGCGGAAGGCCTGCGATCAGACACAGAGGTTGCTTTTTCTTCTCGAAAAGGTGAGTAACATTGGTTTTGCATTGGGCTCTAGACTCATTCTTCCCACTGGTCGCACTTTTGCAACTA
>CM049795.1:4003578-4053578 GCA_027422405.1 Ptychobarbus kaznakovi | reverse complement strand
TCAGTGCTTTACCTTCACAGCCTCAAGTCTTTTTGGGTGTGATGCGACAAGCTTTGCTCATCAGCATTTGGCAATTATCTGCCATTCTTCTCCTCACCTCTTCACCTCTCAAGCGCAAGCTGTGAGGTCGGATGGGGGCAAACATACATTTTCAGGTTTTTCCAGATTGGGTTCAATCCCAGGCTCTGGCTGGGCCACTCAAAGACATTCGCAGAGTTGTCTATAAGCCACTCCTGCTATGCGCTTAGGGTCATTGTCCTGTTGGACGGTGAACCTTCTGCCCGTCTGAGGTTCTGAATGCTCTGGACTGGGTTTTTATTAAGGCTATCTCTATATTTTGGTGCATTGAGCTTTCCTTCAACTCTGATGTGTTCCTGCCGCTGAGAAACAGCCCCGTAGCATGAGGCTGCTACCAGCACACTTTACTTTTGGGATGGTACTCTACAGGTGATGAGCAGTGCCTGGTTTCCTTCAAACATGATGCTTGGAATTGAGGTTCATCAGACCAGAGAATCTTGTTTCTTACAGTCTGAGAGTTCTTTAGGTGTGTTTTTGCTAATTCCAAGTGTGTTTTCATGCGTCTTCGCTGCAAGAGAGGATTGAGTCTTGCCACACTGCCTTAAAGCCCAGATCGGTGGAGTATTGCAGTGATGTTTGTCCTTCTGTAGGTTTGTCCTATCTGCATATATGATCAACTTGACCATCCGCTTGTTGGTCACCAGTCTAACCAAGGCCCTTCTCCATCAATTGCTCCGTTTGGCCAGGAGGCCAGCTCTAGGAATCTTGGTTGTTTCAAACTTCTTCCATAAAGCGTAACAGAGACTACGTGCTTACTGTGAGCCTTCAATGAAGCAGATTTTTTTCTGAACCCTCTCTAGATGTGTGGCTTGATGCAATCCTGTTTCTGAGCTCTACAGGCAGTTTTCTTTTTACCTCGGTGGGCTTGGTTTTTATCTGATATGCATTTTCAGCTATAAGATGTGTATGCTTTTCCAAATTATATCCATTCAATTGAATCTGCCACAGGTTAACTTCACTCGAAGTGTAACATCTACAAGCAGCAATATCAATGCTCCTGAGCCAGATAGGGGTATGAATACTTATGCAATGGAATCATTTCATTTTAAATTTTTATAAATTTGCAAAGATGTTAGAACCCTGTTATTTGCTTTGACATTATGGTGTATGGAGTGTAGATTGGGGGGGGGGGGGTAATTTAAATTTAAAGCAGTTTATACTTCCGCAGTCAATGTATGTGTGTGTGTGTGTGTGTGTATATCTTCTCAGAACCTATACTATTCTATTAACAAACATGCAAAAGACGCAGAATGTGTAGAACTTTGTAAATGACAGGAATTTCTGTGATTCAGATTCTGCGTGGGCCTACACATTGTTCACATCCCCAACGCAAATCCACCAGGACAAGAAATGTCCTCATGTTCTTGACATACTCTAATCAACACATTGTCTTGCTATCGTGCTTTGAGGAAGTCTAATATCCATCTGTTAAACCCGACTGACTGAGATACAAAGAGCATGGGAGGCAAAGTCACAAGCCAAGGCAGGTCATGTCTGGATACCAACAAAGATGCTGAAAGCACTCGAGGTCTCGTCTATCCCTTATCTCGGGCTGCTGGGCCGTGTCCAGTCCAGCTTAGCTCAAATAAACCAGCAGACACTATCAAAATAAAGGAAGTGACCTCCCGACCTGGTGCAAGCCTGCAAAATGGTGATATTGTTTTTTATTAGGGCAGTCAATGTGACACCTCCCTTCATTTGTCAGTGTTTGGTATCGTCTATGAAAATGACAGGTCCGATAAGGTTTTCAGAGCCATCTTATTAATCAACAGCATGGCTCTGGAGAGGAAAGGGGACGACAATGGAAAAAGTCATCAGCGTGAATGACAGGGAAGTGCCGGGAGACTTAGTTGCTGTGAGGGAAGGATACAAGTGTAGATCAGCCTTCTAAAGCTGGTAACAATAGGTACTGAGGTACCATATAAGAAACAGGGTTACATCATCTCTTTTGCTCTTCAAGTATACTCAAATGTCCATAAAAAACATGTCTGTGATGTTCACAATGACATAGATCGCTTTATGTGATTAGTATATGAACGACATCTAGTTTTACACTGCTTTATTAAATTTGAAATACACTCAAAATGATGTTAATGCATAACCATTCAACCGAGTCAGTGGATTCCAGGTTTAGTCGTCTGATTATGTGGATGCTAACTTTTTCGCTAGCTGTGTGCGGTTGCAGAAGCAGACGTGAGAACCAGGTCGGCCGGTTGACTCTGTAATTGAATTCACTGGTCACTCCTGGAGAGGGAACGCCTCTGCTTTCTGCAGATCTTCTGGAGCTTCCTCTACTGGGATCCACTGTGTTTTTGTTTCTTCAAAGTCCCACTTAATACATGAAGAAAAAAATAATTTGTTTTGTACTAGAACTTTAAGAACACATTTAATAATAACAATGACACAAACTCTCAAGCAAAAAAATAATGTACAAGTAATGTAAAGGGGACCAATTATGCCCCTTTTTACAAGATGTAAAATAAGTATCTGATGTCCCCAGAGCGTATATGTTAAGTTTTAGCTCAATATACCCCACATATAAATTTGTATAATTTATTCAAATTGCCACTTTTAGGGTCTGAGCCAAAACACACTGATTTTGAGTATGTTGCTTTAAATGCAAATGAGCTGTTGCTCCCGGAGAAGAGGGCGGAGTTTCAAGAGCTCAAGCTCTGGCATTAGCAGTGCTAGCCTTTGCAAATAAACATTCCACTATTAATACAATCTTTACAGAAAACGTACTCCGTTTAATATTCAGTCATATGATTATACTGTGTGCACTACGGTTGAGCCGATATACGATGCCATCGTCCTTTGCCGATGGCTGAGAGACATCACGATGTTGAGCCGGCATCGTGATCACCCCCCCCCCCCCATTTTTTTATCTAAACATTTTTTTCTATACTTTCTCTCACAATTATAACTCTGGGAACTGCTACTAATATGCAGGGCACAGAAAAGGCATTTGAATTCTACTTTCACTTTCGAGATTCGCGATCACATGGACTCTCCGGAGCAGCAGTACCATACATTTTACAAGATTAGATGTTTGTCAGCTCAGTATCTGCACATCATTCGCCATTGTCCCATCAGTCATTTCTCCTTACTCTGTGTATGTAGTAAGTGCACTTTCATGTACTGTAACAGGTTGCTATCTTGAAGCGCAAATCTGCGAATGAATGTTCCGAAGTGAAGTAAACTTCAACGGATTTCCCCTGCTCAGGGAGTAGGGAGCAATGGACACTGTGTAGGGACCATGTAATCGCTTGAGGAGGCATTAGATCTGTTCAAGATTGCATTTATCTACAACAGACCATGTCAATCGGAACACAGTTCATGCATGGAGCTCACTTCTAACGAGCTGGTGTGTTAAAGAGAGACATGCAAAATATGCAGAGTGGGGGTACACAAGGACTGGAATTGAGAACCGCTGATTTAGTGGCTCCATAGAACGCGTTATTTGTTTTCAGTGCTTTCTGCATACGGATTGACGCTTCGGGCACGCCCCTAAGCCCGGCCCCAATGTCATCGTCCATCACAATGTTTCACTGTAGACATAGTCCAATTTGGTAGACATCGCCCAACCCTACTGTGCATAATTCGCTTTTATGAATTACACAGACGGGGAGCACGGCGGGATGAAATAACAACTTAGCTCATCTCATGCTATCACAAATTTTATAAGTCCCACTTCTGATCATGAGCTCGACAACTTCAAGCGATCGACTCACATTGCTTTCATATGCAACTTTTAACTACCACATTCATATTAAAAGATCATTCTGGTAGCACTTGAAGGCAGCATCAGTGAAAACAGAGACAATGGTAGCTTTAGCAAGTAGCCTTACAGAGTGCCAAAAAGCTCTTTCAGAAGAGCAATTTGTAAAACAAACGTGTGATGCTGACTTTGTCTGGAGCTGACGTTCACGCACAAAGTTTTGGTATTGATTCCTAAACATTTAGGGTTCGTTACTGGATTTTTTCCCAGGATATTTCCTTTGAAAATACAATTTAACCACAGTGTCCTCAGCTCAGATGGAGGGAGTCTATGGAGACTCCAATGTTCGCTAGTGCATCTCAAAACACAACATTTGTAAAACCTCTTTGGTGCTGACATTGTATTTATCTCCAGTAATGGCAGACCGCAGCTTCTCACTCAGGGCTGTATTTATGCTAATAGGGCAGAGAGCGTTACAAATGGGCGGGACTTTTTCCCCTCAGTGACGTGAACAGAGGGAGAATCTGAAACAGCTCGTTTGGAGAGACCGTTCATGATTGATTGGTTTTATAAACAAATTAGTTGGTTTTTTCACACACTACGGCCACACAACTGTGTTCAAACACCTTATAAAAGTGATTTTTTTTGCATAATAGGTCCCCTTTAATAAGTAAAAATGGCTTTAATAATAATAATAATAATATAAAAATGTATTTAATAAAAAATGAACAAATAAAATGCATTTAATACTAATTTAATTTAATAAATGCACTTAATGAATCATTAATTTAATAAATAAAAATATTTATAAACAATTAAGAAATAATTCATTTAATAAACATTTAATAAATAAATTATTTAAACAAAAATTAAATAAAATGCATTTAATAAAAAGTTCACTTAATGAATACATTTAGTGAATAATTTATTTAAATTAATTTATTATGTAATTGAACCAATAATTCAGCAATTTTTGTGAATGTATTTAATATATAAAAATAAATAAATTGAATAAAATGTATTTAATAAATCATTTACGATGATAAAGTGTCAACAAAAAGTTAATTAATTAATAAATAAATACATAAAATGCCTTTAAGTAATATAAAAAATAAACAAATAAAATGTATTTAATAAAACAAATTCAATAAATCATATGCTTTTTTATAAACAATTTAATAATTTATTTAATAAACATTTAATGAACAAAAAAATAAACAAAATGCATTTAATAATAAATACATTTAGTGAATATTCAATAAATAAATTAAATGGATTTAGTATGTAATTTAACCAATAACTCAAATTTAGTGAATGATTCCTTTAATGAATAAAATGCATTTAATAATTCATAATGATCTACTTTTGGGTTATGCAGAACAAAGAATCGTATGTGGCTTTGGAACGAGATGAGGGTGTGTATGATTTGGAGCGAGTAATGTTTTATTCTGGGCTAAACTACTCCTTAAAGGCTCAAATATCTGCAGAGGAATGTTTAGTTACTCATAAGCACAGACACATACAACCCCTCCTCAAAAAACAGAAATCCCATCGGCCTGTCCACTGTTCTCCACGCATCGGGCGGGCGGGCGACAGACCCACTCTTAAAATAGCAGAGCGAGGGCCAAATCTCCTGTAGACTGAACAAGCATTTTGTACCACTTCCGATGCAAAAAGGTCCTGCCCTGTTCCTTTATTATAGATCTTTAACAGCAAAACAATCAAGCCACAACATGAACTTCTGCAACAACAAGCCCAGCTTTCTCTTTCACAACTGCTTACAGTAACTGACACAATGGAATGGAATTGCAAGAATATCCCATTTTGATTGTCATAGTTTCACCCAAAAATGCCCATGAGCATTTTTTTTCTGATTTAGATACTTTTTTTTAGAGCCGTTTAAATATTTTGTTGAGCTCTCACAGCTAGTTATGAGTCCTTATATATAACAAATTATATTACTTACATTACAATTCTGCCTGTAACTGATGCTAATGGACTCAGAAATTGAACAATTTCCCAACAGCTATCAGAAATCCCACATTCATCACTGGAAGATTGCTCTTGACATCAGATGTCTGAACTCTGAACTCTCACACAGTGTCTAGGGAGGTTCACATGCTTAGCTTTTTCCTGTTTAGTGAATAAAACAAAGTTCAATTGTTTTCGTCTGGGCGATTTGCCTTTGTTTTAGATTAAATGACATCCTCAATCACTTGGCATTCTCAAAAGCCATTTAGAGAGCCAAGAAAGGACTAGACTGCAACAACAACATTTTCAGCAAAACTGTGACATGTACAATTTATAGTGAGATAATGAGTGTTAATGTTGTGTGATACTGTTATACTGAGTGATTCGATTATTTAGACCATTTTCTTTCAGATAAGTGTGCAAGCAGTATGTTAAACAGATACCGTAGATTAATCCTTTTAAAAAACTGTCAGGAAACTCAGACATTTATTTTACACAAATGTTATATGGGAGTTGCTTTAGTCTTTAAAACTCTGCTACCATCTACCCTCCTAAAGCAGTACTGCAACCTCCGGTTATTACATTTTATTATTTATTATTAGTTTAATGTTAGTGTTTCCATGTATAATTTGAGGTTTGTGACACACATACATATATATATATATATATATATATTGAAACATCAAATGTTAGAATTTACTTATATTACATGTTTAGAACATAACATTTGCAATAATTAAATAATGAATGAAAAATTAAATAAAATTATACTATGATACATTTTAAAATTTTACTTTTAAACTATAAATCTACTATATAATACTAAACAAATAAAAATAAAGATATTAATATTAATTAAAAAGTTATACATTTATGATGATTTAAAACATTTTATCAATTCTATTTTTTTTTGTCTACTATTTTTTATTTTACTTTTAACTTGGTTGTGTGTACAGAAATTCAGCTGTGTGAATCACACATGTAGGTCTCAGATTCTCAGACAGTACAGGTAGGGTCATTTCATTTCAAGTCGTGTCAAAGCGTCTCATTTATGGGCCATATAATGTGCAACTCTGAAAAGAAAAGGAATGGCGTTCTAACCTCTAGCTCAGAGCCAATAGAGGAGGAATCGGTCGAGGTACCAGAGGAACACTGTTCATCAACCCGCACCACCCTGACGGTCCTCTTTAGCGGAAAACTGTCTGATGAGCCGTCCCGTGAGATGGTGACCTCCTTGAGACAAACCTAGAAGAGACATCGGTCATTTAAAACCGTGACTATGAGAATTAATCAATTACCATACCTTATGGACTGTTCAACACACCATGAAACCACTTTACTAAAAATCAAAACAAGAGCAAACCTTCCTGACTGGCTGTATGTTGACATCCATGTAAAGGCCCATGTCAGTCCCTTTGGGAGAAATGCCTCTTGCTGAGAGGTGCTTCTTCCTGCAGCATTCAACATTGTTGTTGCACAGCTGACCCGTGACAGAAGAGTCACCTAGTAAAGACTCCGTATCCGAGTCTAGAGACCGGACAGAAGGGCGTTTATGGTTGGATCTGTAACAGATGAGGAACACAATCTGAAAAATCAAAGTTAAAGAGTAGACTGGGACACTGGTACATTAAATGCAGTCTTGCCAAAGGATACAGAAAGATCCAGAACCGCACAGCTGATAGCAGAGAGTATCCATGGCATTGCTTTGACAACAGATCTTAGCTGTGTGTCATAGAGAAGAATGGCAGAGGCGTACAGAGATCCAGCTACAGAAGACAGAACTCTAGAGGACACCTGCACTGCAGAATTCTGCCCTCCTCTATTCTGCAAAAGACAGGAAACACACAATTGGACAGTTTATACAAAGTGCATATACAGTTAGTTGTACAGTAGTTTGTGACAGTTCTTTCATTTAATGTTTTGTTAACATTGAATTCATTAGGAAATTCTTGCACAACTATTTTATTAAAGGAATAATTTGCCCAAAAATGAAAACGCACTAACCCTTAGGCAGATGTAGAATTTAGCATTACATCCCTTGCTCATCAACAGATCCTCTGCAGTGAATGGGTGCCGTCAGAATGAGAATCCAAACAGCTGATAAAAACATCACTATAATCCACACCGCTCCAGTTCCTCACCCAAGATGCATGTCTAAAGTTAAAAACGTCTTAGGACAAGCAGGTTTTCTCCTCACAAGCTGTTAATTGATGGACTGGATTTGTGTGGATTATTAAGAGGTTTTTATCAGCTGTTTGGACTCTCATTCTAATGGCACCCATTCACTGCAAAGGATCCAATTGGTGATATAATGCCATTAATATCCAATTGATAATCCGTTTGATATAAATGCCAAATCCAAATTTGTTCCAATGAAGAATCAAACATCTCAGATGCTTGGAGAACATTTATCAAATTGACTTTTTGGGTTAACTAACGCCAAACAAAAAGACAGACATGATAATGTGTTTAAACGAAGAGCTCAAAATAATGATTTAGATGGCAAAAGTGCTCACAAATGCTACTCACAGCTTTCAGAATGAAGGGAAACTTTGCAGTCCAGCTGATTGCGAAGGACAGAAGCCCCAACACGTAACCAAGGTTCTCTGTATTGTCCTGTTCCCAAAAGACATGCAAAATACTGCTAGGTCTTTTTTAAGCAACCGTGATATTGCATATGGTGTAAGTTTACATGTAGTATCAGATATGGTACATATTTTACTATTTTGAGAATGACTTTACTTACACCGAGGAACATGTCAAGTGGTCTCCTCATGGTTGGAGATACCATTATTGGACTTGAACGGAATGGTAAACCCAGGTAAACGTAGCCGCCCATTACAAACAGCACAGACACAACTAAAAAATTCTGCCTCCTCCTCCTAGACACCATTCTCATTTTCTTTCCTTGAGAACATGATTGATAAATGATTTATTGTGACAGATGATTGAAAGTACAATTATACTAATGAGTGATATATATATATAAAACCCTTACCCATTTTAGACTTGTACCATAAATAAATGGAGAAAGATAGTGACAGGAAATGGATGACATCCAAAATTGCCATATACGCAGCCATAGAAATCTGCAACAGATAGACAGAACATGTGACTTTAATTTAAATGGGCTGTTCATAATGTTTATAAGGCTGTGTTCGAAATGGCATTCTTGCTTATTGCCCAGTACCAAAGACTATAGAATACCTTAAAGGGACTTTACCAGTACACCGAGCATACTCCTTACTACTTTTTTCAAAGAATAACAAGTCATTTTCTTGTAGTATGGTACATTTTGTGGATTATAATGGAACCGTTTATGGAGTTCAGGTTAACTATTATCATATTATTATATATTTATATTATACTATTAATATATTGTTTCCACTTATTTGCAGACTGTAAATTAAAGGATACATTTGAACACTTCTTTTTGTAATAAAAAACAAATAATTTGAGATTTGACTGCGTTTGTTGTTTTGATAAGTGCATTAAAGCTGATATATATATATATATAAATAACTTTACAAAATTACAGTCTCTCTCTGAAACTCTGTAATGTAAAGTTTATTGATATATTCAAACTTATCAAATTAGGCCATATATTAAGAGGTTATGTAAATCCGCTACCCCCTCTATTTTAGTATATTGGTGTAACGTGACCAGATGCTGGTCTCTTTAATAAATAAAGCACACTCATGCTGTTGAACAGTACGTTACACTTTCCGGCCGGTAGGTGTCCTTGTCAATCGGGACGGTACACGGTAGGCTTTGACAAAAAAAGTTGGCGAGGTAATAATAAATCTTCCCGGCGAAATTGATAACTTTTAACTGAATTCTCACCTGAAAATCAAACTGTTTGGAAAGCAAAGCGCCCACTGCGCTGCACAAGTTCCCCACGAAACAATACAAAGCGCTGACTGCTTCATCACCCAAACTCTTGCGTCGCGTTTTGCATCTGTGATAAAGAAGACTGAAAGGGAGCGACAAATAATGAGTTTATCAATTTACACACTTCAGCTAACGTTGCTTTTAATCACACGACGACACTCACAGTGAACAGGAAACGAGTAATATCAAAGCAGACAAGACGTAAAGAGCAGCCGAGATGCAAATGTTTTCTTCATATGTCGAAAGACAACCTTTAACAAACTCTGGGCTCCATCGCTGGACAATGTTTAAGACTGTAATTTTACCCATATGTTTCACTTATGCTGTCACCCACTGAGGGAGAAGTAACTGAGAAAATGTTTGTGTTTCTAACTTCTATCATTAGCTGCCAGCTGCAGTCAGTGATGGTGGTGAAATGAAGCACCCGTCAATCACCTGTATCTTTTAGGATTTAGGTAACGCCCACATACTTAGCTCATACATATTAATCACGCCATGTGACGTCCATCCCGCTGATTGGCTGTAAGGCTGCGGTTAGAAAGTGAACGCTGGCCATTCCTGTGAAGTGACTCTCAAATCTCCATTTACATTAAACAACTTATAAGTTCAGAAATTTGTAATGTTACTTTTTTTCATCATATATGTGTGTATGCGCATAATGCATATAATTAAACCTTTTATCACTCAGAAACTAAATTAAATATATAAAACACATACGTGATTAATAGTAAGAGACTTTAAAGATTTAATGATAAATCTCTGCATTAAAATATACACGTTCCCTTACACGTGTACCTTTCCCTTAAAAAGTTAATTTACAGACCATTGGCTATTAATACAATTCCATACTATCTCAGATTTAAATAGCATTACAATATGAAGAAAAAAATGCAGTACTAATTATACGTTTGAGAGACTGTCAATATATTATCATTGTCAGCTTTGTTAGACATCCACATGTTCTACGAATTCAAATCCACAATTTTAGTAAAGAACAAAATTACTTAAGGACATCATAAGGAGATCTTCATTTATTAGCATTTGTCTGTGTCCATTATTTTCTATTCATACAATACACTGATAAAATACAGAGTGATCATTTATTATTTTAAGTGATGATATTTCATACAAAGGGTAATGTCCAGCAGTACTTCTCAATCCCATCCAGGTATAAGCCATAGTGAAATTAAAGTATTTGCATTAAAGAGTATATCCAATAAACATCTTATAAGGGTTACGCATCCAGATGTTTGTTGAGTCTTCTCACTTTCTCCTTCTTGTTCCGGTTACCGTGTTTTTTCCAGGGTTTCCCAATCTGTTGTTCTGTGTTTGCGTTTCCAGGCCCAACAGGACCACTTCCAGGCTTATAACCCATCACCATCTGCACACCCTTGGTCAGGGCTTGCACATTTTCCTATGAAAAATTACAGATTATGAGTGCTGTGAGAGATTTAACTTTAAAACTGAAATCAATATTTTATTTTCAGAAGCCATGTAATGTACAGGCAGGCGCTGTCACAAAATAAACCAATTCAAGAGTTGAATCTCACTTGATGAAAGAAATGTTTATCCACTGGGTTCTCTATGCGTTTGACTTTTGAGGGTTTGTCGGAAATCTGTTCAACTCCACTCTGACTGGTAAACCTGGCATGCTGAGGCTGGAAGTCTTTAGGGTTGATGTGGGGTGGAGGGTGGCAGTAAAGGAGTTTACCCTGTTGAGAATCAGGTAGGAAGAGGTTAACATCTCCAATTACTCCCATTCTCCATGTTCATAACTACAGGTGCATCTAAAAAAAATTTAATATTTACATTTGAGTTTCAATAAATGACCATCCATACAGTATAAATTGTGGGTATCTCTTGTTCTTTGAAACCACAATAATGGGGAAGACTGCTGACTTTGCAATGGTCCAGAAGACGATCATTGACACCCTCCACAAAGAGGGTAAGTCACAGAGGGACTGAAAGGGGTGGCTGTTCAAGGAGTGCTGTATCAAAGCATATTAAATGCAAAGTTGACTGGAAGGAAGAAATTGGGAGGAAAATGTGCACAAGCAACAAGATGACCGCAAGCTTGAGAATACTGTCAAGCAAAGGATTAAAACACTTGGGAGAGCTTGACTGAAAAGGGGGGTGTCAAGAGCTCAGTTCAGGAAAAGGGCTACCAAGTCACTTCTGAAACAGAAACATTGTGTATCAAAGAACACTGTTGCTCATTCCAAAGTCCTCTTTTCAATGAAAGTCAAAGTCAAGGTCCAGAGTCTGGAGGGAGAGGTCCAGAGCACAGTCAATGTTGCTTGAAGTCCAGTTGGTTTACACAGTCAGGATGGTTTGGGTGCCAATCTGCTGGTGTTGGTCCATGTGTTTTCTGAAGTCCAAGTCAATTTTCCACAGCCGTTGGAGTTTTGCACTTCATGCTTCCTTCTGCTCAAAGCAAGCATTTTCCAGAGACTTGGCATGCCCACACTGTGACAAGCAATGCTGTTCAAGCAGTTACTGTATTGGCCAGCAAACTCGCCTGACCTGAACCCCGTAAGAATCTTGGGATTGTCAAGCTGAGAGACACCAGACCCAACAATCAGATGACTGAAGCTATCAAAGCAACCTGGTCTTCATACACTGCCTCCAAAGGCTGACCAAGCATTGATGAGTGCAAAAAGGCCCAACCAAGTATTGAGCATGAAATTAACATTATTTTCAGAAGCCTGACTTTCGGTTTAAATATACTTTTTTATTGATCTAATGCAATATTCAAATGTTCTGAGACATTGAATTTTGGGTTTTCATTATCTGTAAGCCATAATTTCAAGAAATAAAGGCTTGAAATATTTAAATCATGTGTAATGAATCTATATAATAAACGGGCGTATTAACCGTTCGGTAAGCCACTTTCGGTTGAAACTACCGAACGGTTCGTTGGACATCATGTTCGTAATAAAAGAGCTTAAAGTGTGTGAAATATCATGCCACTTACAGCTGCGGCTCCATAAAGCGTTGCAGAGCACATTTTAGAAAGTCAGAACGTGCTTTCAGCGCGACTGTACAGCGTCAGCACGAGTGCGAATGCACAGCGTGCGGTGGCGAATATGAGGAAATGATAGCAAAGTTTTCACGCTAAAGTAAAGTAAAAGTCTTTTCAGAATATGAAGCCAGTTTACTTTTATTTTTTTTTTATTTTAGCTTATTTGCTGTAAAATGCTTTCTTTTCTTATTTATTTTATCCTCAGCTAAATGTTCTGTAATTTATTAGTCCATTTATAATACTGATGTGGTGTATCTTATTCTGTGTTTTATGATGTAATCTAGTTTGTCATTGTAGCCTGGTTTTATTGTTGCTGTGCTTTTTAATTAAGAATAACAAAGCATATTTTGTTTTACTTAAAAAAGAATAAGCAAAACAGACGATTATATTTCTTGTAAAATGTTGCGAATTCAAAAGCGAAGCAAAGTAGTCGGTTTATAATAAAGCAGAATTCCCCTTCACAAAATTCAAATCACAAATAATGCTAATGAAAAATAACTTACGTTACCATATAACTATAAACTATGATAAAGGTTCATCAGCATGCATTGATTTATCCCATGTTGTAGCAAAAAATAAATAATAAAAAAATTAAGTGCTTGTGCAACCAACTGAGAAAGTCGCAAAAGAGCGACCAGTGGGAAGAATGAGCCTAGAGTCCTGATTTGGCATTTACAATTAATGTAGGCGGCCTGTTACATTCTTGTTTTTATTAGGCCTATTATTATGAATTTACTTTAATTATTAAATTAAAAGTACAATTAATTTCCCCCGCAATAATTACCACATAACTGATGCGCTGCGTGGATAAGATTAGGCTATTTACACCTCAATTAAAATGTTTTTACAAAGGTCTTTTAAAACCGGTCTATTAGGCTACGGCTACCTACAATGAATTATAGTTCTACAATTAAAATATTAACATTGCAGTCATCAATAAAAATCAATGAAATAAAAAGCTTTTAAAGCACCGACTTTCAAAAACAACCTCTTTAACCTGAAATACGTTTCTTTCTCTTTTTTCAGTATGTATAGGCCACAAGAGAAATATTAAGGGAATTAATGAAAACAGATATAGGCTATACCGTTATCAGTATGTTGAAGTAAATTCGTCTCTCTTTGTCTCTGAGAGAATAAGCGGCATCAGATTTCGAAAGCTCCGTCATTACTCCATTCCATTTTAGCTTTCCCTTTCTGCTTATAGTGAAATGATGTTCACCAGCATAAATCTTGCACTTAGTTTGCAGTGTGCAAACCCTGGTGCAAACGCGTGCTTGTGTGATATCCATTGGACTCACCTTCATGGTTTAAAACAGAAATATTTCCAACATTGGGACGTAACCAATTGCCCCGCCCCCCGTATCGAAAACGTACTGATCCGTGAATTTTGTGAACCGTTACACCCGTATTAATATATGGGTTTCACTTTCTGAAATGAGTGACAAAAAATATTGACCTTTTTCATGATATTCAATTTTTTTTAGATGTACCTGTACAATTCAGAGCTGGTAATGTAACAAATGAAAGGCACTTACACAGACATAGTCTTTCAAAACATAACGGGCTGATCTTGATTGGTCTGGCTGGCCATGTGCTGTCATGAAGCCTCTCATATCTGCATGAAGGGAATACATTGTGATTGGTGAGTTGGTTAAGCGTGCTGTGAAATGCCTTAATGTGTACATTGTGCAAATGGAACTGACATCCATATGCCATGAGCAGCTCCTCATGGGTGGGGGGTCGATCAGGGTCCTCGTCCTCTCTTGGTCTGATGATGTTGATTCCGTAGGTCCCCTCCAGCACAGTTCGAGGGATAGTCTGACATACGTATTTAGGTTAAGGGTAATAATATTGTCACAATATTTGTGTTTTTACTGTATTTTTTATCAAATAAACGCAGTCTTGGAGAGCATAAGGGACTCCAGAATAAATCCACCCTCAAACTGTAGGGTTAAAATATCAAGCAAAAAAATGCAGTTATGATCATGGCTGTTTAAAAGGTTATTAAAGAGATGGCTGGAACGTGATCTCTCATTTGATCAATGGGTAGGATCCCGCAGCAAATCATCTCGGCTTTGGTGGAGACAAAAGATGGCATGACCAGTCCAGGACAATCACACAGGCAGAGACCAGGATCAACAAACAGAGTCTGAAACATGTGGACACACCAATAATTAATGAGAACCCAAGAATAAAGATGCCTTCATAAATTTCCAAATTGCTAAATCCTTGACTCTGATTGCTATTGGTATACCAAAAGGGTGGTTCCCAACCTTTTTTTCATGGGCCGCCCCTACATACACATATGGTAATCTGAGCCCCCCCAACCCCATTATTATATTTATACACGCCCATATATATATGTTATTTTTGTCTCTTAGAAATGCACATTTAACATTGTGTTGATAGTAGTAGTTTGAGTTAGGATGCAGATGTATATTTATGTTCGTTATCAAAATCAGTAACATCTGTAAAAGATTGCAACAACCTCCTTTTTTATATGGTGAAATAAAAAAAATTTCTGACTGTTTGAGTTTTATTAAAATTAACCATTGTTCTTCCATAGTAGCATACATTTACATCATGATAACCAGAGTTAAAACCACAGATATAGCACCTCAATAATGTTGTAAAAATGCAACTATATGGTTTCTAGGTAGCTTATGGACCCTTTTCACAAGACTGTGATGACGCGTTTAACGGTCTTCAGCATCGTTAAATCCTCAAAAGTTTTTAATCTTTGTATTTTTTTTTAAATGAATGTACATTTATAACACTATTCTTTATATTATATTACCTTTGCATCAATTACAAAAAAAGGTTTATGCTAATGCGAGGGTGTTTCTAATGCAGCGTCTATGGGAGGGATGGTAAATTTGACATTGTTTGCTCTTCTGGCTGCCGTTATCAGTCTCTCTTAATTTTTTTCTTTTATTGAAAGTCATGAAAACACTATCGTAGAGTTTTTATTTTGCTATTTGAACAAAATGGGAATACAAAAAATATATTTGTGGTTCTCTCCCATTCACTGCTCTTCAAGTTAACCCAACTATGACAACTTCCGCTGCTGAGAAACCCAAAAATGTGAAAAAGGTCCATTTATATGTAAAACAGTAGTATAAATACATGTATTATAAATGCACAAACGTTTGTGTTCTTCGCTGAATTAAAGCGCTTCTCACTGGATCTCACAGCGCTGTTTAGTGGTCGCGTGATCGGTGAGTAAACACATCTGCTCTAGCCAGCTCGCTCTGCGCCGCTGTTTGAACCGAGCGGATATGATCCTGTGTGGCGTGGTTCAAATGAGTTGTGCAGTTTTGTTCCGCTTTTGCCGCATAAACATTAAATTGAATATTTATCGAGGAAAATTATATCACTATATAATTATAGCTATCGTTTTATCGCCCAGCCATATCTCAAAGTATATCT
Source organism: Ptychobarbus kaznakovi (assembly GCA_027422405.1). NCBI lineage: Eukaryota > Metazoa > Chordata > Actinopteri > Cypriniformes > Cyprinidae > Ptychobarbus > Ptychobarbus kaznakovi. Next base: position 4,037,469 of record CM049795.1, on the reverse strand, counting down.
GCTCCCGCACCCCGGCTGTGAACTCTGGCGCCCCCCTCAGGGTAATCCAGAATAATTAAATTAATTATTTAAATTAATTTGAAATCCCTCCATTGTTCATTAATTAGAAAACACCCACCTGAAAATGCTTTGTGTGTCCAGGTGTAGCTGAAACTGAGACTTTCTTATTCATCAGGATGGTGTTGATGGTAGAGCTTTTTCCAACATTAGGATATCCCACCTTTAAGAGAGTTTAGAGTTGAAATATGAATAAGAATTCTTAAGTAACAATGTTTGATATAATGTAGAAATGTAATTTAAACTCGCCAATCCAACAGTGATTTGTCCATCTTTGCATGTCGGCCCAGAATGCACAGACTTAAACATTTCCAGCAGCTCATTTTTGCGTAACAAACGGCTGGAGTTGTAGAAAGATGAAACCGTTGTGGATTCTGGTCTCTCCTCAGCATGATCTTCGTCTCCTGAACCCTCAGAGCATGTCTGCCACTCTGTCTCATCGACACAGACTCTTCCCTCTTCACTTTCCTCTTCTTCATCCTGCTCACTCTCATCTTTTTCATTAGGTGAAGTGATATTTTCCTCATGAAGATCCGAGACATTTTTGGAGGTTGCTTCCAGTTCCGTATCACTCTGATCCTCTTGGTCCATCGGCTCTTCTCCCTTAACCACCAAACATGGAGGAGAAACAGAGCAATGAAAACAGGCACTCGATTCCCTAAAAAAAACACAATGCTAATGAAAATGAACCAATTAAAAAAAATATTAATTTGCATCATTAAACAAAAATGTTCACTGAAACCTAGAAAAAAATATGATTTTGAAAGAATTATCTTATGCTCACCAAAGCTGTATGTATTGGATACATAAAAGTACAAACAGTGATATTGTGAAATGTTACAACCCAAATTCCGGAAATGTTGGGACGCTTTTTAAATTTGAATAAAATGAAAACTAAGACTTTCAAATCACATGAGCCAATATTTTGTTCACAATAGAACATAAGTGTTTAAACTGAGAAAATGTACACTTATCTACTGGGAGAACATCTAGCAACTAATTAAGTAAATTGACATCAGGTCTGTATCATGATTAGCTATAAAAGGGATGTCTTGGGAGTGCATAGCATCATCAAAAGATTCAAAGAAACTAGAAAAATCTCTGTGCGAAAGGGACAAGGCCCAAGACCTTTATTGGATGCCTGTGTTCTTCTGACGCGATTTTTCAGAGGCTGCGATTATACTCAGTCCCGTGACACGCGAGGGTATTTAAGTACGGCGAGAGAAAGCATTAGGAGACGTCCGCTCTTTCATAGCTCTCGCGGTACTTTGATGACACACACAACAATCGGTCTAGCAGTGCTGCTTCAAGTCGAACACATCTAAGCAGTTCTGTTGCCAAGTCCACAGTTTGCCGCGGGTTGTTTTCGTGTCCGCGAGTTTTTCATAACATGCTGAATTGATGCGCTACATGTAAACGATATCCTTTGTTGTATTTTCCTGTCAAAATAACGGAGTTTGTTTGGAATTCTTCAGCTTTTAAAACTGCCGGTTTCTCTGGTGGTGGGCGGAGCTAATGCGCAAACGACAATCTCATTGGCCGGCGCTCACCTATTATCGTCCCTGTTTTGATTTCAGCAAATAAATTCGAGCGAACGCAGACTGCGTGATTAATATTCATGAACCCAACAGACTCAATAATCCTTAGTGCGTTTTATATGGTTATTAGTAGTAGAATTCGTGGTAGTTTTGTTATCTTATCAGTATTATTTGTAGTTTTTTTCCCTTTTTTTATAGAAATACTAAATGACAAACAATATCTTAAGCACCACCAACAGTCCTAAGTTCAGACAACATGACATATGCATTCATACATGGTTATTCTAATTACTAACGTTCTATCATCATATAATGCTAAAATTGACTGCTAAATTATCATAATAGCATATTATAATGTTTGATTGACTGATGCCAAGTGAGATGTTTAAAAAAACTGCCATTTTACAAACATAAGATATATATATTAGTATATCAGATAATTAATATTAATCTGGTGAGTAAACTAAAAAAAATGCAATGGAGATTCTATTGCCAAGGTGTCTCATTTGTGTCCCACAGAAACATTAAAATAGTGTAGATTAGTGTAAAATGTTTTATAATAATAATTTAATCTATTTAATGACCATTTTATTAATTTAACATAATATTGGGGCATCCAAGTTATTTGACACATTTTTTTTTTTTTTTAAGTAACAATAGTTACTTTCCCTGGTAATTAGTTTATTTTATAATGATGTAACTCATAAGCCCAACACTGCATACTATACAATGATTTATTGCTTGTCTTTGTTGAATAATACAGAATATAAAGAACTTTAAAATAATCGCATATTAAATCGCAATCGCAATATTGGTATAAAAAATAAATAAATCGCAATTAGATTATTTTCGTGTCCTGTGGGCTAAGGCTAGGGTTGATTGAAGGCGTCCTTGAAAGAATATCTTGTATGATTCAAAGACAAATACATATTAACAATGTAATCATTTGAAGATAAATCTTCATTTCAAGTAATCGCTAACCGTACACCGTACATCAGAGTTTATATCTGAACTATAAACTTTTAGAACTTCTGTAATTTGAATGTTTGTAACACAGAAATAATGATATGGTGTGGTTGAATAGACTGAAGCGGTTTCATTCATATATATAACAGCTGCTCTCTTTAGGTCAACAGCAGCGTGAATGCAGGTTTAAATGTTTAAATCACACTGACTGATGAGATCGTTCGCTGCACGGACGAACCAAGTGATCACAACATTGTAATCGCACACCTCAAAGGTTGAGGAATGAAACAGACAAATCATTTTAATTAAGGAATAGAATAACGTTAGTGTTAAATGAATCATGTTCGCAATCTTTAACGATCTATTAAATTAATGTCATGTTGGTGGTGCCACCTCTCTTGCAACATGTTTAGCTATCACAGATATTATACTGATCGCAAATGCAGCATAACTTTGGAGCGCTTAGATTAGCGAGCAAGGTCCTGGCAGATCGCTAGGTCACACCTGTCCTCACAGATGAAGAAAAAAAAACGCATAGGAATCGATAGGCGGAATAAAAATATGTATTTGACAACAAGTATTCGATTCTGGTATTGGAATCGATTTTCGATTCCCAGCCCTAGCTAAGGCTCATTTAAGATGGACTGTTTCAATGTGGAAAAGTGTTCTATGGTCGGACGAGTCCAAATGTGACATTCTTGTTGAAAATCACGGACGCTGTTTCCTCCGGGCTAAAGAGGAGGGAGACCTACCAGCGTGTTATCAGCGTTCAGTTCAAAAGCCAGCATCTCTGATGGTATGGGGTGCATAAGTGCATACGGTATGGGCAGCTTGCATGTTTTGGAAGGCACTATGAATGCTGAAAGGTATATAAAAGTTTTAGAGCAACATATGCTCCCCTCCAGACGACGTGTATTTCAGCAGGACAATACAAAACCACATACTGCAGCTATTACAACAGCATGGATTCATAGTAGAAGAGTCTGGGTGCTGAATTGGCTTGCACTCCATTAAAGAAAAATATCGAAGACGACCACAAACTCTTCAGCAGCTGGAAACCTATCTCAGGCAAGAATGGGACCAAATTCCAACACCAAAACTCCAGAAACTCATAACCTCGATGCCCAGACTAGGGCTGCATGATATTCAAATGGTGCAGCATAATACAGACGAACAAATACACAATGTCATAGTGAAAGATTGCGACTTGTCACAAAACTGTGTATTAAATGCCGCACCATTTGAAAACAGCTGATGGAATCACAGAACCGTCTTTACCGACGAGATGTGCATGACTATCGCATGCAAAATATCATGCAGCCCAAGCCCAGACATCTTCAAACTGTTTTAAAAAGAAGAGGAGATTCTACACCATGGTAAACATGACCCGGTCCCAAATATTCTGAGACCTGTAAATTTTGGCTCATTTGATTTGAAATTCTTTTAGTTTTCATTGTGCAAATTAAAAAAAACGTCCCAACATTTCCGGAATTCAGGGTTGTATTACAAATAATAGTTTTCTAGTGTAATATATATTTAAGTGTTATTTATTCCTGTGATGCAAAGCCTACTTTTCTCCAGTAACATGATCTTTCAGAAATCAATCTAATATGCTGATTTGCTGCTCAAGAAACATTTTACTATTCGTATTATTATAATCAATGTTGAAACAGTTGTGCTGCTTAATACTTTTGTTAAATATTTGGTATTTTTTTGTTTTTCAAAATTATTAAATGAATAGAAAAATTTGATATGCACGTTTAATTTTTTTCCTTTACATTTTTAATTATCTGAAAATTGCAAAACCTAAATTCAATCTTACTAACAACAACTAAGACCTTTAGTGCATCACTGCAGACCAGCTCCATATATTACCTTCTCCTCCGCCTCGAGTCGCTTTGCCTCAGCTAAAGCAGACCAGAACACTGCTCTGATCCCCTCTTTCTGGAAGAATCGGGCCCAAACTCGCCGTTGTTCTCTAGTGAGCAGGTCGGCTTTGTTCAGAAGAAGCATGTTTACTTTGTGAACGGAGTCCTCTTTTACATATTTTTCCTGACAGAGACAGAAATTAAAGCATGATTTAAAAAAAAAGTGTTATGAGTATAATTGTTTGGTCGGATGTCTCAGTTACTTACAAGATCTGGACAGCGGAAGAGAAGTGGGTTTCTGGCATCAACGATTTGAACCACAACATCACTGAGGATAAATAAAAAAAGATATATATAAATAAATAGTACTCTAAGGAACCATCATTCCTACATCAAAGTGTGATTAGATCGTGAAGAGCACAAATTAAACCTCCATTGTATTAAAAAGGCAAGCAAAAGCTCACCTCCTCTCAATAACTCTCCAGAGTTGCCTCCAGAAATCAAGATTCCTCTCAAAAGGGGTAAGAATCAACTTCTGTTCCTCTTCCAACCTATTACAGAAAATGCATTTGCTCACAAACACTATCCTGCTCGAGAATTGGATTTGCTAGTGCAAGGACTAAATTGATCAAACATTCACCGAGCCAGTTCTCTTCTCCATATAAGGAAACTGTCCCTCTCGTTTTGCTGCAGAACCTCAGGGCTTGTGCTCTCGTCCCAAGCAGGCCTGCGGTGAAAAAAACACAATGCTGAATAAATTATGTTTTGCATAATTGTGTATCTCCAACAGATCAATGGAACTTTCATACAGGTTTATAGAATTCACATTTAATTGCAAAACATCATACCTTCGGGGAATTCGTAACAACTGTTTGTTGTCCTCATGGAGTTTCTTCAGTCGTGTGCACTCCTCAGCAGAAAGCAAGCCGGCCCTCGCTTCAGCTGGGACAAATTTTATGTTCAGCTTCTCTGCAAAAAAAAAAAAATACATTTATTATTCTGTTCCTAGCAGTGTTTTTTGTGTTTTTTATATACTATACATTTTTCATCATTATTTTGTATTTGTTTTTATTTTGATGTTTTCAGTTTTCGTTTTCTTTATTTTATGTGCTTTTGTCATTTTAATTAGTCTTTTCTTTTTTATATTAGTATTTGTTTTTTTGTAGTTATTTTAGTGCTTCACATTAGCCTGATTTCAGTTAGTTGCCAAAGCAACATTTCTCAGTTTTGTTTGGTTTAAGTTTTTCAAAAAATGTCATGATTCTATTATTCATTGTATATTTTATTTCATTTCAGGTTCACTGTAATTAATAAATATATTTCTAACGGTTTTGGTTATCAATATTAACCTTGATTCCTAGAAATAATCACACAAATTACCAAGAAATATAATCAACACCTACCTGCAATAAATTCAGTCCCAGCAAGTTCAGCTGTGGCCAGAAAGTCGTCCAGAGAGCTCTGCTCTGTGACAGACTGTAGGTTGAGTCGACCCCAATCATATCCATCATTCAGCTCACTGGTGTGAAGCTAACAGACATTAAACTATTAGTATACATCAGATGAACATCCACTCAATCACGTTAACACTCCAAAGGTTTGTTCAGCAAAATGTTCAATTTCAAGATCATTTGTGGTCTGCTTTTTCTTTTCTGAACTGGAAAAACCATCGTTATAAATTATTTGTTGCTGCACTTGATTCTATGTCACACATTTCGTATGTTTTGTTGTTGTTGTTGTTTTTTTATTATATATCACAAAATATTAAGGTGTATTTTCTGATCCTATTTTATAAATGCGCCATATTACCTCTGCAATATTCTGGTACACGTGAAAGAAAAAGTAAAACGCTTTAGGATTAGACTCATAATTCCTTACCCATGTGTCATTTCTCCTGTACCCACGGCCTGCGTTCAGTCTCTCTTTAATTAAAGCTCTTCCCAAGCCCGAACCCTCTCCACGAGTCTTCTTCTTTCCCATCTTATATAACTTTACACGGTTAAACCGTAATACACATGCGTCAGCGAGCTGTTCGTGGACGTTCGAGTGGACAGAACCTCACGCATGTGACATGTTTGTTATGGCAGAGGAAGGAAGTCATACGGAATGGTCTATGAGAAGAACCTCTTCTTCAGAGCCCTTATACATTTAGAGCCCGAATATAATTGATGTCCTTTCTAGTTCGTTTATTTTAGTCCAGCGCTTATGTTTACAGTTTTACAGTTTAAAGGCTGATAGATCTGACTGAGACAAAAAGCGAAAAGGTAAATCGTCTCTAAACTTTGGTTTGTCCCAGGTGTCTCACTACAATATGTCCGGGGAAAAAGCAAAGCACTTATAAAAGGTTCCGGACGTAGAACCGTTTGCAAGCTGCTTGTAGCCACTCATCAAACCCTGACTGACTGTTCCCTTGCACTGCTCTCATGCCAGCAGAGGGCATCACATAACAAGATTCAGATTCGCCCAATGCCTTCTTCTAGCTCCATGCCTCTCTATTCGTCGAGGGACAATAATTATAATACATTCAGTAATATAGAATATTTAATGATTAATTATACATCATTATTATTATAATATTTAATATTTAAATAATAAATAGTATTATTGTTACATATATATCATGGTTGTACACAGTTGCATTACATTTTAACGTTATATAAATTCAAAGAACACTATGCACTTTTTTCACATTGAAATCAGTAAAACTTATATTTGCTGTGAAAAACTATTTATTGGCCCCAAACTTATCAAAGTTAAATCATGTCTTTACTCGTTGACATGCGCATAAGTCTGTACATAAATGAAAACAAACAGGCAGATGTGAAACATTTAAAACTTAAATAAATACATATCCTTAATAAATAAATAAATGGAAACATGAGCAACAGCTGAGTAGCTGTATTGACTCAGTGCATCTCAGTGTGGTATGGTAATTCCTCAAACCAGGACTGCAAAGCTCTACAGAGAGTCGTGCGCTTAGCTGAGCGCATCTCAGGGTCTGCTCTCCCCTCTCTGCAGGACATCTACCTCAAACGCTGCAAAAGCAGAGCTGCTAAAATCCTCAAAACTCAAATCACCCCGGTAACCATCTTTTCCTGCCATACTGCCATCTGGCAAGCGCTTCAGGAGCATGATCAGGCAAAAACTGAGAGACTGAGGAGGAGCTTCTTCCCTCAGGCCATCAGGCTCCTCAAACTCAGTCTCATAACAACTACATAACATCATAACATCTACTGGACTCAATTTAATAAACTGTAAAAACATCCATTATTCTCCATCATCCGCATTGCTGCTATATGTATATACCCGGTACAACCTTTTTGCACATTCCTCTTGCACATCCCTGTTTATATTAATATTTATTAATCCACAGTATACTGTATTGCACATTTTATCTCATTGCACATTTTACTCCTTATTTTATTTTATTATTTGTTCCTACTTTTATTTTATTCTTACCTATATTTATATATATTCTCTTGTGTTATGTTTCATTGTTTTATTTTTATTTATCTTTTGCACTGTCCATTGAGCGGACCTGTCCTGACTTACATTTCACTACTGATTATACCCTGTATGATTGTGTATGTGACGAATAATAAAGAACCTTGAACCTTGAGTGCAGAATCCCAGAGTTTTGAGCCCAGGTTTTGGTATCGTCCTCACTCTGTCGCCCCCTCCGTGAGGCTGAGTTGGTTCATTCTGGTTTATAAGTCGCTGGTTCGCGCTTGTACTGTACAGTGTGTTTTCTAGCGATGCTGCGTTCCTAGCGTAAGACACGACACTCCTCTGCTCACAGGTCTATAAAGTGCTCTGCAACTTTAAAAATGACTTAAAGCAAGCCTATAGATGACAAGAACCTGTTTCGGGGTAGAATTTAGGCGTAATAGAATTACTAGAGTAGACTCAGCAGCTTCACTTTCCTCAACACGACCATTATGTTGCCTTGGAAGAAGAACAAGTTCGAGTTGATCGAGGAAGACAAGCAGCAGTCCAAGCAGAAGGGCTATGCCGTGAGCCTCAACTACTCCGCGCTCACCTCCTTCGCCAAATCTTGCCCAGAAAGCGCACTCAACAGAGTCGGGAGCATGTTCAAATCCAAGAGGAAAAAGGTGAAAATCACCAACGAGGACCCTACGTACACGGTCTTGTACCTGGGGAATGCCACCACCATCCAGTCAAAGGGGGATGGATGCACAGACGTGGCCGTCAGTAAGATCTGGGGCAAGAGCGAGATGGGTAAGAACGGTACCAAGATGAAGCTGACCATCAGCTCGCAGGGCATCCGCATGGTCCACGTCGACGAAAAGGCGAAGAGACCAGGACATCTCTATTTATTGCACAGGATCACCTACTGCGTCGCAGACCCGCGGCTCCCCAAGATCTTCGCCTGGATCTACCGGCACGAGATGAAGCACAAGGCGGTGATGCTGCGCTGCCACGCCGTGCTGGTGTCCAAGCCGGAGAAGGCGAAGGCCATGGCGCTGCTCCTCTACCAGACCTCCGCGACAGCGCTGGCCGAGTTTAAAAGACTAAAAAGAAGGGACGACGCCAGACACCAGCAACAGCAGTTGATCGGGGAGCAAACGATCCCCCTGGTGCCCCTGAGGAAGCTGCTAAACGGACAGTGTCACTACAAGCCCCCGGTGGAGCGCAGCAGGAGCGCACCCAAGCTGGGCTCCATCACGGAGGACCTGATCGGGGAGGAGGAGGAGGAGAAAGCCATGCACTTTGAGTGCGAGGATATTCTGGACACCGTCAGCGACTGTGTGGCCAACGCCAAGCAAGAACTGTGCCAGATTATCAATGACTTGGGCTCCATGAGTATAGGGAACGACGTGCAGATGTTAAAAGCCGATTTGAGGGTGACTCGCTTGCTGTCTGGGGAGAGCACATGCAGCGAGTCTTCCATAGACGGCAACCAAGAGACCTTTTCTCTTAGCAATGGCACTGTGGATGGGAAAGTGCAAGAAGTCGGCTGACCTTTCTTGTATATATAAAGACACGATGATAAAGAAGAAAAGCGTTTGCGTGCACGAATGCGCCATTTCATCCATTTGACTTGAAAGCGCAACGTTAGGATTCACGGGATGTGTTTTAAAACCTAGCGAGCTGCCTACATCAAAGGGCCAAAACTGCTGTTCTCTGTAAAAACAACAACAGGTTTATTAAAATTTGATTGCCGCCTTAAGTCAAATCAAAGTGGTGCCAAAGTTACAACATGCACTTTTGCTACTAATTACTTTTAAATGTTACAAAATATTGTGATGATAACCTCAGTGGATGGAAAGACAAATGTAATGCAAACTTTTGAGTTCGGCTGATTCAGAGTGCCCACAAAATGCTGTCTAGGTAGGCAGCTCACTAGGTTTTGAGACAAGCCATGGAGATGTTTGTGGACTTAACAGACACTAGCACAATAATCCCTCATTAGGGGTCTGGATGGAAGCCCCAGAGTTGCTCTGCGCAATAAGACGCTTACAGTCTCTGCTTAACCTCTCTATGGTGTAAGAGGTTTTAGGAATGATCTTGTTTACCTAATAATTTTTCCTTAAGGAAATGCTTTTTTTCTGTTTCTCCTTTTCTTTATTTTTTATTAAGAAAAGTAACAATCTTGAAATATGTAACTTTCTTTCTTTTGAAAGAGGTAATGTCTAACTAACTGAACAATGAGTTACAAAACTACTTTTCTTTCAGGATGCTCCATTTGTATGTTTCCCTCTTTTTTACATTTTGCACTGTGGTGGAATTCAGACAAGTATTATGTTATTATTTATGTGCATAATATTGTTTTGCTATGTTCTTGCAAACATAAATGTGTTATCTTTGCTGTGCAAAAGAGACAATTTTCCTGATGTACAGAGATTTATATATTAAATACATAATGTGTAAACAAAATGCATTATTTTTTAAACAATGTGGTTTGTTTCTGTGAGCACCAATAAAATTGTCAAATGAACACCGATGTCGAGCATTCATCTGCAATGTTAGCTATAAAGTCAAGTAGAGTTGTTTTTGACTGATGCTCATTTTGACCCAGAGAGGATTTTCTTGTTACTGCATTGGACTAAAACATACTGACTTTGCTCACAGAGGGTATACAAATATTTTAATAATTTTTGTTCCCACGTTGTTCCACTTGTGACTGTCAATCTTTTTGTCAACTTGTTTTCTTTCACTTAGCACAGGTTGCTTTTATTTTTGGAACTCATAGGCCTTGTTGATCAGATCATTTTGGCAGTGTTCACTCAAAAAGAGAGGTGCATAAACTCAGCTTAATGAGGCCTACAATCAATCTGTTCCAAAAATACATTTTAAACCTGTGCTAATTGAAATAAAACAAATTGACAAGAAGACTGAATCCAAAGATTTGGTGATAATATAGCATAATGAAACATTTAAGCGGGTACATTTTGACTGGGAACACCAAATTAGATTGTTCAGTCCAGCACAACGGTAACCTGAACTTCCAAACAGGCTTAAATGTGCTGTCTCATTTACCTGTCTTGCGCTTTCAGAAGCATACAGGCACCGTATCACGTTCCCTTTGGAATCTCACAATAGCTGGCACATTTTCCATTGCCACTCGAGGGGGAGCTGCACATGAGAGTGTTGATGGAAGTGTTAATAATACTGGCAGAGCTGTCACTTCCTACAGCAGTAGTGGCATAAACTAGCAGCTCTTTGTACATGTTCTGTGGCCTCCTTTCAGACCTGCAATTGTAAAAAAAAGTGAAAAATTATGGCAGAGAAGAAAAGCACAAGCAGAATCTATAAATAAACAATTCCATATGCTAAACTCTTTATTAGACCAATGAACTGTCACTGGATTTAATCAGGGTTGAGAGACAAACCTAGTTCCTTATTAGACATCATAATATGCTCTAAAAACTTCAGCAGTCAAAGCATCAAAGCAGTTCCAATCATCCTTTGCTCTCAGTTTCCCATCTCCATGGGATTCACCATCAAAAGCTTATGCATATGTAACACTGCAAAGTGCAGAACAAGAAATGGGCATGCTAAAATAAGCCTGTATATATGTAATATAATTGGCCCATGTAGCAAGGGAACCTATACCCTATTACCAATCAAATAAAATGCATTTCAGCTTCCATGCTGGTACTTCCTTTATGGAGCTTATTAATTGCATATAATTCTCAAAATGTACATTCCAATTGCAGATACATTAACAGATATACCAGCATACTTCATAAACGATGTATGGATGCATTTACGACATGAGCTTTATTAAAAAAATGAATAAGGATAATTTGGTTCTTCCAGTTATCAAGAGTAGATCTTGCAGTTGTTTGAAATATATTAAGCAAGCGTTGTACCAAATGATTTGTGTTCGATGTGTGCAAAAAAAGATGCAAAAAATGTGATTGTTCAATTTGACAAAAAACTCAGTGTAGAAAGTTTAATGTTTAAAGTCAAAGTCCCCCATTTTTCATTAATGTAAAATCCGTCTTGAAGTGAACTTTGTCTCTGGTGCTCTAATAGAAAAGTGCCTAATTTATTTAATGGCTCATGCGTGAAATTAAATTAAAGAAAGCGCATTATTGGAATGCATCACAGTGTTGATTAACTAAATAAATAGCGAGAGGTAAATGTTAAAATCTTGATATCTGCCTCCGCAAGGGAATTCTACAGGATGGTGTTTTGTGCTTTTTTAAACGTGGTGTTGCATCAATATAGTTTTTCTGCTGAGATCGGGTTTGGCATGGCCATTGAAAGCAATATGAACTTCAATAATGCATGCTGTTGTTTAAAGCCATGCAGTCACACAGGTTAGTCTCCAGTTACACCTGTCTAAGAAAAGAACAACTCACCCACAGTCTTCCTCTCCCTCTCCTTTGCTCTCTCACACACAAACACACATGATTCTAATGTTTGCGTCACATTTTGCATTGGTGCATGCACAAGCCTTAAATATGCAATGCCATCACAGTAACCCATCCGTGGCAATTGTTTGTATTACAGAATCATATTGCTTTATTTTGATCCCATTTATTTATTTATTTTGCAAGCAAACTGTCATAGTTTCGTTTAATTCAAAGTCAAATACATCAAAAGGTCCAACTTGTTTGGTAAAACAAAATCATTAAACATCTTAGAAATCATTACAACATGACAGAAACAAGAACAACAAAAATAGAAAACAAAACAAGTCCCTTTTTGTTTGTAAACACTAGGTTTGTGTCATTTTATATTGTTTATTAAAGGGCTTTACAAATGCAAAATAACATATGCATAGACAAATACATCTAAATGTCAAACTTTGTTAAAACAAAATAATTAAACAGAAACCATTACAACATGACAGAAACAAGAACAACAACAAAAGTACTAAACAAAACAAAAAAAACTAATAAAATTCATCAAAAGGTCCAACTTGTAATATAAAGGCTGCTTTTACACAGAGAACACAATTAGCATGATTTTGGAAATTTCATATTTTCCACCCACAATCTCATTTCAAGAAGAGATAGAGAGTGTTTTCCATCTGTCAGAGCTTTATGTTTACCACCGAGGGCTCCAAACAATATTGTTATTTTGAAAACAAGGCGATAGTGCAAACAATTGTTATTGCAGTGCTTTTAGTGTGGGTGTCATCAATATATACATACGCAGTCACAGAGTTTGTCTTTCACATCCTGTTCCTGTCAAGCCCACCTTTTCATGAGTCAGTGGCATCGTCTCAGAGAGCTCATGAAGTTTTAGCACTATAGGGTCCTGCACTAAGAAAGAGGCTCCTCTCTTAAATGTCTATACACAAATGGTTCCTCCAGAGAGCAATACATTTTAGTACAGCTATTTTAATCCTTCTACTTACAGACAGGAAATGGAATAATAACAGGAAAACAGGAAGAATCACAAGACACACTGCAATCTGCACACTTAGATTGGAAGATTCCATGGAAATGTGTCTCTCCAAGGGCTCATATTTTATTTCCACTTGTTTTGTAAGACTCAACACGACACCTGCTCAGTCATGTGCAATTAAAAAAAGACAAGAATCAACTCCTACTGTACATAATTAAGAAAATTATGATGCAAAGCAGAATGTCAGGTTTCTTGAAATGAAATACCACATTACTGTACAGCTCTCTCACTGCTAATAATGAATGGCATAGTTGACTTTTGAGATGCTTTGAATGATACACAATTTATTGTGACAAAGCTTACGCCTACGTCAGTTATCTAGCTGCTAATTAAATTAAATGAATACATTTTATAAACAAAACAAAATAATAAAATAAAATAAACCATAAAAATATAATGTAAATAAATAAATACATAAATAAAGATTCCATGTGACATGCAGACTTCATTAATTAAAAGTAATAATAACAAGTTAAGTGTCAGAGGACAGGACAGAGTGACAAAGCCAAGAGCTGTGCAAGCACATAAAAATAGACCATGTCCAGACAGCATCACACCACCCAGTCACAGTTTATTTTACTACATGTAATATTAGGATTTATTTTTACCACTGTATATACTGAGAACATACAGACACACAAACATCAGTAGATAACTTGCTCAAGACCAAAACAAGAACATTGTGCCAAGCAGGGTCATTTTGAGTTCTTGTAAAGAGCTTTTCACCATACCGATCATGCCAAAGCAGTTTTACAAATAGTGCCTTGCAATCCAACAAAGATTAAACAGTAGAAACACCAATAAAAGCTTGTAGCTTTGCTAATACACAAATATACAAGAACATTATCTGTTACCTTGAAGCTGCTTGAGCATTAACTGGATAGTTTGACATTAAAGGGATAGTTCACCCAAAACTTCTGTCATCGTTTACCCACCCTTCCAAACCCGTATGAGTTACTTTCTTCAGTTGAACACACAATAATATATTCTGAAGAATGTGGGTAACCGAACCATTTTTGGTCCCCATTGACTTCCATAGTATTTTTTGTCCATACTACAGAAGTCAGTGGGGACCAGAAACTGTTTGATTACCCACATTCTTCAAAATCTGTTCTTGGCACAACTTGAGGGTGATGATGACAGAGTTGTCATTTAATTGGGGTTGCTGATGGGGGAGTTCCATCTCTTTGATGTGCTGCTGGTTTGTAGGAGTGCAAACCAAGTAAACGCAGGTGAAAGTCTGCTATGATGGAAAAATCTGGTGTAAGTCTTTGCATTACCCATCAAAGACCATTTTAGGAGTTTGGGGCTTTCCTCTGTGGTATAGTTTTGTGGATTTTTGCCACAAGACAACAGTTCATGTTTAGTAATTCTAACAGGTGACTCAGCATATGGCCTGTGGTCTAAAAGTTCAACATTTAAATCCCTGATACTTTTACAGCAAAATTGAGGTTGAGGTTGAAACTTGAACAGCATTCTTATCAGTCGTTCATTTCCCTCTGATTTTAGCTGTGATTTATTGCTAGGTTTGGGATAGGAGACAGTTAAGAAGCTTTGGTCTAGGACCAACAACTAAAAAAAGGTGTTAGTCCAGGAACATCTTACTTGGCAAAATCATGGTAACTCGTGGATATGAAGTGATTCCCTTTTGTTTGCTCCTGTTGACAAATAGCCCAAAAAAATCCAGCTAAGCAGATTGGAGGATGAGAAGTGAATAACTTACTTCAGCCCAGCAGCTCATCGATGCCATCAAAAGCAATGTTTCCTGAAACTGAGTGGGAAGTAATGCACGCCTCTTCAATTTGCACTGTTGTACTAACTTTCTTTTTCACAACAATGTACACATGCGGTAACAGTCAAATAAGTATTTGATCCCCTATCAACCAGCAAGATTTCTGGCTCCCAGGTGTCTTTTATACAGGTAAGGAGCTGAAAGGGAGTGCTCCTAATCTCAGCTTGTTACCTGTTTAAAAGACATCTGTCCACAGAAGCAATCAATCAATCAGATTCCAAACTCTCCACCATGACCAAGACCAAAGAGCTGTCCAAGGATATCAGGGACAAGATTGTAGACGTACACAAGGCTGGAATGGGCTACAAGACCATCGCCAAGCAGCTTGGTGAGAAGGTGACAACAGTTGGCGGATTATTTCGCAAATGAAAGAAACACAAAATAACTGTCAATCTCCTTCGGTCTGGTGCTACATGCAAGATCTGGAGTTTCACTGATCATGAGAACGGTGAGGAATCAGCCCAGAACTACACGGGAGGATCTTGTCAATGATCTCAAGGCAGCTGGGACCATAGTCACCAAGAAAACAATTGGTAACACACTACGCCGTGAAGGACTAAAATACTGCAGCGCCCGCAAGGTCCCCCCCCTGCTCAAGAAAGCACATGTACAGCCCGTCTGAAGTCTCCCAATGATTCAGAGGAGAACTGGGTGAAAGTGTTGTGGTCAGATGAGACCAAAATCCAGCTCTTTGGCATCAACTCAGCTCGCCGTGTTAGGAGGAGGAGGAATGCTGCCTATGACCCCAAGAACACCATCCCCACCGTCAAACATGGAGGTGGAAACATTATTTGGGAGTGTTTTTCTGGTAAGAGGACAGGAAAACTGCACCGCATCAAAGGGACAATGGACGGAGTCATGTACCGTCAGGGCCAGGGCATTGAAAATGGGTCGTGGATGGGTATTCCAGCATGATAATGACCCAAAACACACGGCCAAGGCAACAAAGGAGTGGCTCAAGAAGAAGCACATGAAGGTCCTGGAGTGGCCGAGCCAGTCTCCAGACCTTAATCCCATAGACAATCTGTGGAGGGAGCTGAAGGCTCGAGTTGCCAAACGTTAGCCTTGAAACAAGCAATTTATCAGCCTTCCAGCCTACATCAGACCGGCACAGTCTTTAACTGTTTTTAAATCATCTCTTAAAACCTATTTCTTTTCTTTGGCTTTTAAGTCACTGTGAGTTTATGGTATGAATCTGTGGGTTGTCCTGTGTTTTATGTTTTTGTTTGTTCAGCACTTTGGTCAGCCGTGCTTGCTGTTTTTAAATGTGCTATATAAATAAAACAAGCTTGAAACTTGAAACCTTAATGACTTGGAGAGGATCTGCAAAGAGGAGTGGGACAAAATCCCTCCTGAGATGTGTGCGAACCTGGCGGCCAACTACAAGAAACGTCTGACCTCTGTGATTGCCAACAAGTACTAAGTCATGTTTTGCGAAGGGGTCAAATACCTATTTGACTCGTTAAAATGCAAATCAATTTATAACTTTTTTTTAAATGTGTTTTTCTGGATTTTGTTGTTCTGTCTATCACTGTTCAAATAAACCTACAATTAAAATGATAGACTGATCATTTCTTTGTCAGTGGGCAAACACAAAATCTGCAGGGGATTCAATTATTGTTTTCCCACTGCAAGTGTAAACTTAATACACATTCATGGTTTCATTATAAAGTCAAGTCAAGTCAAATGAAACAAAGTAAAATCAAATAAAGTAAAACCAAGTGAAATGAAATAAAACAGCAACATAAAATAAAGTTAAATAGTAAAATAAAATAAAAAAGAGCTCGCTGTCATCAAGAGTAACTCTTTGCTAAATTGAGTGGGAAGTAATGCACACCCCTTACATTATTTTGCATTGACTCCCTTTTCCAGTTTCACAAGAATTAGTACTTTTAACATTTTTATTTTGATTCATTGTCTTTTTACACTTAAAAAGTTAAGGGGTAACAACATGGAGGTACTTGAGATGTATATACCACCTTATGCCTTATCAGCAGAAGTTCACTTGACATTAAAACACTTTCTATTGTTCCAGCTCTATATCATAGAATAGAAACAACAACATAGAACAGAAAGAATGCCGTGTGAACATTTACTGATGGTATTCAACCGGAAAAGTTGGGATGCACTGTAAATACATTCAGAAATGTCAATAATATGTGGCTGGTGACAAAGAAAGCAACATCTTTACTAAATCCTCCTGCTGCATTGTTCAGAAAAGTTTCCATCAGAGACAGAGAGGGACTGTTTTAAAGCAAATCGCCATCACTTCCTTCCTGTTTCCTTTCATTCAGATTTCCTGTTAACTTTGTAGACAAATAAGTCATGATTTGATTCACAGGGTCCCAACACAGTGTTCACCGCTTCCTAAATACTGAGTGGGGAATTTCTATTGAAGTCTCTTAGGCTCACCAAAGTTGCATTTATTGGTTTAAATTGTATTGTTTTTTTTTTACAATTTATATTTTAATATATTTTAGAATGTAATTTATTCCTGTGATGCTCCAAAGATACTCCAAAGATGCTTTAAATTGATAAAAAATGAGAGTAAATAAATATGCAGTGTCACGAAAGATTTTTATTCCAAATAAATGCTGTTCTTTTAAACTTGTTTTATTCATCAAAGATAAATCCACAAAAACTATTGAGCAGCACAAATTGTTTTTAACATTTAAAAAAAAGTTTCTTGAGCAGCAAATCAGCATATTAGACGCATGATTGCAGTTGATGCTGGAAAGGGTGGCACAACCAGTTATTAGATTTAGGGGGCAATTCATTTTTCACGTAGGGTCAGGTAGGTTTGGACAGCTTTTTTCCCCCTTAATAAATTAAATCATAATTTAAAAACTTAATTTTGTATTAACTTGCAGTATCTTTGTATAATATTAAAATGTGTTTGATGATCTGAATCTTTTAAGTGACAAAAAAACTAAACAGGAAGGGGGCAAAAACCTAACAATAAAAACACACAAGACATTTAGTAAGAATATAGAGCAGGCAAAGCCACCAGCCACTGTCACTTATCTAATGTTTCAAACTTGACAAACTCTAATTAATTCTGCAGGACAGTTTTAATCTTCGCTGTTTTGCTAAACTGCCTCAAGTTAGTTTGCAACCGGTCTGGCCTCTTATATAATGCCAGCATGCCTGTGAGCTCTGCTGCATGGAAACACATCCTTGAAGCACAGCCAGAACACAGCGTGATATCACTGGTATGTAGTATTTCAGGTAAGACTTGTGACTAGACTGCAGCTCTTGAGCCAAACGCTCAGTCGTGCACAACAACAACATATGTGCTTTTACTGTACAGTAAATGGGCAGATCATTACATATCATAGAGTACTTTGAATCAGGCCTGGAGAAAGGTAGTGACATGTCAGAGATTGTGGGCTGAACTCTCCGTCTGAAATGTGCTTGTGAAGTCTCATGTAGCGCCAGAGGAATTCACATCACACTTGTTAAGCTTCACTTTCCAGTGAAGCTCAAGAAGATTGTTCATCATACAGAAAATACCAGTTTGAACAAAACCAGAGTCACTTTTTATCTTCCATGGAATGCAGTTTAGTTGTATTTATGCTATATGATAAATGCTCATCAAAACTTGATTTTATTAAAAACGGTTATTTTAAATTGTAGTAATATTTCATTCATATATTTTCAAATGTTTCTTCAATCTTCAAATAACCTTTTAAGAGCATAATTTGTACAGTTGTCTCTTCCCTTCAGTCTTTTCAAAGCCTGGGGTTGATTTTCTCTTGTACTCTTTTGGACTTTTCAGCAACATATGTTAATTTCCCGGCGGACTCTGTGATCACCTGTTGCGTAATGATTTTGTGGCATGCATGATTCTCTCTGATTATCATCCTGAGAAAGTTACATCATACTTGCAGCTGGTTGATATAATCCAGACACACAATAAGCATTTTATCCTGCAGGTCTGATGCCAGGGACGACGAACACTAAAGAAAGAAGCTGAATGAACACACAACATTATTTCATTTCTCAACCAAAGGAAGTCATTAGATCTGTTCAAATTAGCATAGATGATTATGCTGCCTTCTATGACGCATCTTTGTGGCCAAATTCTAATGAAGATTCAGATTCAATTAGGAAACTGCTTTTTTAAGTGTAGCTCTATATGAGCA
This sequence comes from Ptychobarbus kaznakovi, assembly GCA_027422405.1. Classification (NCBI taxonomy): domain Eukaryota; kingdom Metazoa; phylum Chordata; class Actinopteri; order Cypriniformes; family Cyprinidae; genus Ptychobarbus; species Ptychobarbus kaznakovi. Next base: position 4,018,217 of record CM049795.1, on the reverse strand, counting down.
GCTCACTCGGTTTTGAAACATAGATATTGTGTCAGAGGATGTGAAGCAATAATATATATCCTAATGCACAGAAAACATATGCTGCTGTGCAAAAGTTCGGAATCAGTAAGATTTCGAAGGTTTTTTAAAGAAGTCTGTTATGCTCATCAAGGCTGCATTTATTTGATCCAAAAAATAAAAAAAAAAAAAAAAAACTTTGAAAAATGTGAAATATTATTACAAGTTAAAATAATGGTTTTGTATTTTAATATACTTAAAAATATTATTTATTTCTATTTTGCAAAGCTGAGGGTCAGTAAGATTTATTTATGTTTTTTTTATAAGAAATAGATACTTTTATACTGCAAGGATGAATGAAATTCAATTAAAAAGACATCTTTAACAAAATATTTCAAATAAATGCTATTCTAATATAATATAATATAATATAATTATAACTTAAATAAATTACAAAAACGTTTTAAATATATTAAAATAGAAAAGAGTTTCTTTTGATTTTAAAAACAATACACAAAATTGCAGTACAGCACAATTAACAGAATCCTGAAAAATAAAAACGTGATATATTATATTATTTTGTATTATAATATGATAGATTATTAAAATTATATTTTATTTTATTATAATTTTTTTAATAATATGCCACAACATTACTCAGAGTCCTACAAATAGAACTTTGAAACGTAGAAGCTGTATTTGAAAATGTATTAAAATAGATTGGTTTTAATGTAAATAATATTTAAACTAATATTATTGTTTTTACTTTGTTTTTGATTAAATAAATGCAGCCTTGTTGACCATAGAAGACGTCTTTCAAAACACATTTTAAAAATCCTACCGACCACAAAGTTTTACATTTCAAATACAAGTTGTTCAAGGCCTTTTATGTCATCTCACAAGTTCCTAGAATGGAAATAACTGAATGGAAAAATATTTAAACAAAATTGTAAAAAATTTGTATTTATTTTTTTGCAGCCCCAGGGGATAGTACAGCTGGACAGTTTGATTTACTAAGAGGTTTGCCATTTGTGTTAAGCTTGTAAAAGTAAAAAACGAAAACAATTAGCCACATTCTGTCCCTAGTCTAACGGGGACACAGTGTGCTGCCTCCTGGGAAGCTCTGAAAGCAGGCACAGTATTGAACTGTCAGCATCCATTACAAAGACTGTCCATTCACTTAAAGAAGGCCTTCTAACAGCTTTAGCCTACTGTGAGTCGCTTTAAATAGGACACAGCAACAGTGCCCACTTCCCCTGCACACCCTCAACGCAAACGTACTAAACCAAAACACGCGTTCGGTAAACAAGAGAACACGGGCTAAAAATAGAGCCGAGGCTTTCAGCTGTGGGCGCTGACTTTAAGGAAAAATGTTTTGGGACATGAAGAACAGCTGGCGTCACTTTCTCCAGCTTTGTTTCTTGCTCTCTAATAGAGAACGGAGGGAAAGGGATGAGTCGGTCCCCAGGCTGGATTCAACATGCTGACTGAGACTCATTAGTATCCATGCAGGCATTGGCTCGAACGCGGCTCGCAGGCATGCTATGACAGATGCACAATGTTCTGATTTATAGCCAAGATGAGAGTTAGGGGATAAGGGATGGAGGAAGACACAAAGGGAGGAGGAGTTGAAGGGAGTATGGAAGCTTTGGGAGAGCGACTGATGCAAAACAGGAACCACAGAACAAGCACAGGAAATGAAGGAGATAAACAGGTGTGATAGAGGACAGCGTAGGCGCCAAGGCATGCAGCTATCCAGCCCTCCTGTCCTCTGTAATGCATATTTCTACCTTATGATCACAAAAATTGTAACACGGTGCAGTTAAATAGTATATGGTTTATTTATTTGGTAAGAACACTATAGTTAAAAGGTTTGGGGTCAGAAAGAGTTTAATGTATTTTAAAGAGGTCTCTGCTGCTCACCAAGGCTTGATTAGATAAAATCAAGATTTGATTAAATAAATAAATAAAAAACACAGTAAAAAAATAACGTTTTAATATTCAATAATAATATTTAAAATGGTTGTGCTCCTTTTGTAGGTTGTGGAAAAATATGTATTTTTTTTAATATTTGTAATCATTTTCAGGTCTCTTTGAATATAAAGTTTAAAAAGTTTTTGTAACAATGTAAAAAGTATTTTGTTAATTTCAGTTTAATAGTATCTTTGCTCAATACAATTATTACATTTCTTTAAAAAAATCTTATTTAATCTAAATATTGTTATTTAACGTTGTCGCACTTACTGCAGTTTAATGTTTCTTATTCCACAGTCAATTTCTTCTACATAATGAAATATTTTAACCTCAAATCAATATTTCCACTTATGTCCACTTATTTATTACTTTGGTAGGTAGCTGTGAAATAAATATGATGAAGTAGATTCAGATGATCATTATCATAAAATAAAAGTGTACATTTTTGTTTACTTAATTCAGCTTTGCAAACTTTAATGTTTATGAATCAAAGTCATTATTAACAATTAACATTAACAATTCAAGATGATACATTCAAGCAAATACAAATCAGCCAATAATTGTTAAGACATGAAAAGTTTTTCACTTCTCTGTAAAAGCATCACAGGAAACCTTGACACCTTAAAATTACACCAACACGTGGCTTGCAACATTTCTCTTTACAAGCTGTACAAGCTTCCAGCAACTCTATAACGGTCTGTAATCCTTCCTCTTTTTCTTACAAGCCCCAGTTTAGTACCTCCAGCAGTCTGAAACGCTCAGGCCACTGCACAGAGTGTAAACAGGAAGTGGATGTGGCGGTCTGAGGTCTCTGGGGACGACTGGAGGGTGAGTGGAGATCAAGACCGGCAACAGCAGAGGGGAAATGAGCGGACAGCTAGCAGCTAGTCAAAAAACAACTTCAGTCCATCTGACGAATGACTTGAGCGTTGGAGGAATGTCTGTGAAACAATGGCTTAGAAACGGTGATTTAGCACTGAAACAAAGGGACTTTTCCGTGATTTTCTTTTGGCAGGGAGAAAAGCGGCCAAGAGCTGCTGCTGAATCAAACTATCATTTCAGTTTTTGTTTTCAGTGTTAACGTGATGTTTCTTTGCAAAACGTGCTGCCATGATGGCTGTTATGACCTTGAGTCATTTGTCTGTTGTTTCTATGCTGCCTTCTGGTGTTTTCTCTCTCTCTCTCTCTCTCTCTCTCTCTCTCTCGCTCTAGGATTACATTTGTTTTTGATTTTCGATTTCACCTCCACATTTGATTTGATGGAGGTGGTGATTGGTTCTCATCCTTGCCTGACTCGGATAAAGGACTGCCCTAAACGTTGATCGAGGCCTTTCGTGCCATTGTACTTCTCGTCGCCTTTTGGGGCCATTGTACTCCTCGTTGCTCATTTCGTGCCGTTCGTTTGTGCGTTCTTCTGACTATATTCTGCTCTGTCATGAAGAGTTCTTGTATTTGGTCCCGCGCCATACTCACTACAACTATCAATTTTTGCACTGTACTGAAAAATTGTATATCTTATGTAAATAGATGGTAATTTATTATGATAAGGGAGATAGACGTTAACTTTTTATATTGTTTTTGGAAAAGGGATTAGGTAAGTTGTAGATTATTCGATTTAGGAAATAGAGGCATTAGATCACTTTTGTTTGTTGTTTTGGCCTTGTTTCCCTAGTTAATCCCTTACCTTATCTGGAATAAAATCTTGTTAATGCAAATTATTCTTGTATCAAAACGTGCTGATCCCATGTAACAATGGCTAAAGTGTCGTAGGTAACTGACAGGAAAACAAACCACACAATTTGATGCATCATTAATGTCTGGAGCACAGATGGTGCAGGATGAGTTACGTTCCTTGTGTTTTCACTGCTTTATGTTATCAGGCCTGCAATTTGTATTTACATGCTGCCATTTTGTACCAACTCAGAAGACAAACCACACCGCAGGGCTTGAACGCACCTTTTACATATTATTAGGTGTGACTCACTTCTATTATTTTGAAGTCAAACCCGTAATGATGCAGATAAGTTAGCTTTTTACCAGAGCGATAGGTTCAGACTGTCTCTGCTGTCAGGGAACTGACATTTTCACACCCATCTCACAGGCACTGCCTCAATTATAGTCAAGTACACATGACTTCCCTCTGCAAAACACTTCTCTCTTCTCCAGTCAGATTAGAGAGTGTAAAGTTTCTACTACTTAAAGGTATAGTGCAGCCAAAAATGAAAATGAGCTGTTTTCTCACCCTCAGTCCATCCAAGATGTATAGGTGACTTTAGTAGAACAGTAAAGAAGAGCGCTGAATGAGCTATCAAAACATACGATCATGGGATCATATACGCTGGTATTTTAGCACATTTCGAGTCGGACTGATTGTGAGACAAAGTGAGTTTTGACTGAGTAACTTGTAGGTGTTCGAGCCGTAAACTTTTTCAGATGGTTCAATCTGATTTGGTGAACTGGATCAACTAGTTCACCAAAAAGTACCGGTTCAAAAGAATGATTCGTTTGCCAACCAGATATCACTCTGGACCGTTTGCCTCAGGTAATAATGTTGTAAATAATGTTCAGTTTCTTGCACAGACTGATTGTTTCGCTTCATAAGACCTCAATATATCGTCAGGAGCCATTGATATTCATTTTGTGTTTCTTGATATGAAGATTTTATTTGCAAAAAACAGTTCTGAAATTTTCAAAAATCATGTTTTTATTGTTATCATTGTTTTTTATTGTGTTAATTAGCTGTTGTTTGTTATTTTGTAACCCAGCCAAAATAACCCAACTGCAGTTTGATTGAGATTAATTGGAATGCATAATGAAAAAACATGATTTCTGAGAATTGTTGAAAACGGAGTTATCTGTTTTTGCAAATTAACTCTTCATATGCTTTTGTAATTCTCAAAAATGGAGTCACATTTTTTCACCAAGGACCACAGTTTCAGCTAAAAATCTTCTTTACGTTTCAGTCTCCTAGATCTTGGATGGCCTGATGGCAAATCCTAGCAAAGTAAAGTGAATTAACAGCAAATTTTCATTTTATTTGTGAACTATCCATTTAAAACCTATGTACAATCAGTTCAAGGTAATAGACTTCCAAAAATAACATACAAAGCACTAGGTGAAAATGTTAATGGACATATATTTTTACCTTCATGCCAGCTGCAACTCCTGGAGCAAAAAACACGAACAATTCCTGTAAGAGAATACTCACAGAGGGTAAAACGAGTTATTGTTATGGGATGAATATAACGGCCTTGTGGCCAGAGGAAGCCAAAGTGGGAAATGCCCTCGATCTGCCAACATTTCAAAACAATAAGAACTAAATCTGACTGACTGTAGCCTTCAATATGTCCTGCTGGTTTCCACACAAACAAAAGCCAGTATCTTTCTCCAAACACTCGATGTGTAGTTTGCGTAATACTAGTTAAGATGTGTAGCAGTAGATTTCGGGAATGCATGCCAGTCCTCATGGAAACAGTCGGCAGAGCTGTTTCTGCCCGCATCGGAGCGATATAGAGTTACGCCTCCACTAAATACAAGAAGCCACTGTAACAAATTGGGTTCAACTGTCCCTGGCAGTCACTGCTGGTGCAAGTCCAGACTTGTCGTGTGAACACAAGCCTTTGTTTCACACCACAGCCAAAAAACAGTGCTGATGATGTCGCTAAAATAGACATGAGAGTTTTACTATTGTGTGAATGTGTCACACACACTTTCAGTCTTTGCAGAACTACAGTTAAAACTCCCAGAATATGGTTTACAGTAACTGCAACACACAGAGACAGCTGCACGCTGAAAAGAAATCCCTCGACAGCTGCTACAAGAGATCAATTCCTCAAATGATCTCACGAACAACATTCTGCTCGACCGTGAGAAAGGCTGCAAGACTTGTATTTGTGGTTTTTAATTGAGTTTAGTCCCAATCCCCAAAATCCAAGAGTGTAATTATGTAACACTTCTATTTTAAATTACAGTTTTTAAAGGAATAGTTCGCCCAAAAATCCTATAATTATTTACTCACCTTCACTTTGTCCATGAAACACAAAAAGACAAAAAAAAGACTAAGGAGTTAATGACAGGATTTTCATTTTGGGCGAACTATTTCTTTAAGAGATGAGAAAGATACAAAGCTGTAACTGAGGTGCTACCCTGAGCTACAAAAGCTAAAAGGTACATTGTTGTACCTTATTGACCCCTAAATGGTACATATTAGTACCTTAAAGGCACATAGTAGTACTATAAAAGTACATATTTCAACCTAAAGTGTACATGTTAGTAATTCGAATAGAGTACCGCCTCAATGACAGACTTGTCCATTATCTTCTCAGGGTGAACTTGGTTTTAAAAGCGGTTTAAAAAGCTTACACCGTTGTAAAACAATGCAACTAGGAGGGAGAATAAAAACTAAGAGTAACTGGTAAGACTCAGATGAGATCTGTCGGAGTTTCATAACGCTGCATGCCAGGACTCCTCACTGAGCGACCATCTGTAACATTACCACGGTGCTTCAGAGCAACACACAACCATGTGCAGAACAACACGAGGTCGAGATCTCTGTGGGGAACAAACTGGCATCTTCTTCAGCAAAGCCAAGATCATGAGGGTCAGTGATAGTAAAGCTGACTCAGCGAACATCAGAAGAAAATGTGCTTCATCTACAGAGTTTCACAGCCTTTATACATTGAGATTTTCAGTGTATTGATGATTCTCAGAGCTGCACATTTGATCTGACCTTGAGTACAACAAACAGAAAGAGTCAAGCCAGTTTTGTAGCATCTAAGTCATAAAATAAAATAAAAAATCAATGGTATTAATTTATATTAATCTAATATTTAACATTAAAAGTAGGTAGAAAATGATATACTGTTAACTTAACACAAAGTAATTGTTTTATTCATTTGCTTTGGCTTCAGTACAGTGACACTAGGATATTCTTTATCCTATTATATGAATTAACTTATACAATACTAGTGAAATACATTCGTATCAACCTGGTGGCACTCGTAAACATGATAGCTGATGCTGCAAAACAACAGAAGCTTAGTTTCATAAAGCCACCAAAACTGGGCCAATCCTGAAACTGGTCTTCAGTGAAAACCCTTGAGGTATCTATTCCCAGCCTGAAAAACCCTAAACAAATTGTGTTTCACCCACTTTATAGGGTTCATATTTTTTAACACTCAGCCTGCTAGCACAACATCTCTTTGATGCAAGTCCTAATCACATTTAACCTCTTTTATTTGGATATGAAGAGAAGAGTTCATGTTCTCAGCCACCCTTAAAAACACATAACTGCATGATGTAACCTATTAGAGGTGGAAAATTGCTATGAAATATTTCCCTTCTGTCTGACACAAACCTGGCTCTAATCTCCTTGCAGTGTTTGTGCAACAGATTCTTGCTCTTAAGCCCATGTCTAAATAAATAGATCATCACTGAGCACGGTTTGCTCCTAGAAAGCGCCTACTTTATTCACTACAATTATGAAACTGAGACAGGTCTGAAATACTAAAATCACTAGAGCTGCTTTGTCAACACCTTATGCACAAGCAATGGAGTAATTATTGACTTATATTACAAAACACAAAAGCTTCATTGCAGAAAGTTCACAAGCTCATAAAGTAATATGAAATGTGCCCAATAAACATGGAAATGCTATGGCACAATGTCCCAATTAAAGGACCATGACATTTTCTAGTAAATGCAAGCAAATGAGAATAGCACACCTCTACGTTCAAGGATTTCATGGAAAGCTGCAGCATCTGACTTAAGAAATCATTGCTTAATTTCGAGGAATTGCAAGGTTGCACAATTATACAAGACGCAGCCTCTCAGAATTTGAACTGAATGACCGACAAAAACAAAACAAACAGAAAAGGTCCTTGCACGCACGCACACACACACGCACACACACACACACACACACACACAACACACAAACAAAAGCATTTCTCTCAATAGGCTTTGAATGCTTTCTTGTCTGCTGTCATACACAAGGCTGGAGGTTTTTTTGGTAATGCACTAGGTCATTATTAAGCTTTCTAAGGCAATCGCTGTTATTTTTACTCCTACCTTTGCTCATTTTACATTTACATTTATGCATTTAGCAGACGCTTTTATCCAAAGGGACTTACAGTGCATTCAGGTTATACATTTTTTGTCAGTGTGTGTGTTCCCTGCTCAAACCCCAAAACCAAATATGCAACTGCATATTTCACATAACTCATCCTGCAGCATTTCTGTTAAGGACATGAATGAGAATCATATGAGGAGAGCATTAGAAGAACATTTTTGCCTGATGACAGAATGAGTCATTAGCTAGAATTTTCTGCATTCACATTCAACCTCACATTCCCAACCAACTCGTTTTAGCACCTCGAACTATAAGGTAAATCTAAATGTTGAAAATATTTTAACCCATGCATCATTAACCTGATAAAAATTTGAAATATATGGGGTAATATAACGCTGGCCAAAAAACCAATAATGAATAAAACACAATATCCATAAAAACAAATAAAGGCTATTTTTAGGTGATTCCTTTATGACAAAGCCAGTGGCAATGATAAGCCTTTAAAACGCTCCACTATACGCACAAACATTGCTTGTGTTATATGCAGTGTGCAGAACTGTAAAATTGTAGAAATGATGTGTACCTGACGCAATAACATGTAACAAAAGCACATTAAATGGAAAAACTAGAATACAAGAATGAGGATGTAAAAGTAATCCTCCATTATAATCTGTCCATCTTTCTGCAACACAAGTGGTTTGATACTCAGTGTTTTTAGAGAATATTTAAAGATTAAAATAAAATCACTCTCAATTCACGATCACTTGTGCTTCCTGATCAGTGGACTGTATCATAGGAAATCATGGTGAAAATAAATATTACATATTTCCTACATAACAGTTCTAGTTTTATGTTTCTCATATCACTCTGCCATCTATCTTTTTTTCTCATATTATCTCACATTAAGTACTTATTACCTGGTCAGGATTAATGATTTTGACAAACTGACTTTACGTTCCCTGCAGAAATACCCATTTTAAACCAGCCAGAGCTAGTCAGTCTTGTAGGTTAGCTGGTTTTAGAGTGGTTTTGGGAACTTTTCAGCTGGTTAGGCTGGGAGACCACTTTAAACTAGCTAAAGCCAGTAGCTGATTTATTATTATTATCATCATTATTAGGGTTATCTCGTATAAATTTAATTGATATACCAAAAAACATTGTTGACTGGCCCCAGCTGCTTTAACCATTCTCCTGGTGTTTATCAGGTCATCCAGCTGGTCTCCCACCTCAAAACTGGAACAGTTTTTGCTGTCACACCAAGAAACCCTGTTATGATTTTAATTGTATTTTTATTCAGGAAACAGTTGCGAGAGAGCAAAGAGGGTGGTGCTATCTGTGTATTTGTTCCTTACTCCTCTAAATGGGCAGCTGGGTAGAGAAATTAGACAGCAATAAGACCTGAAATCTGCAGCTAAAAACAACACAATGCCCCAGATCCTGGTCGTGCACCCTACCGCATTAACCCTTTCAAACCCACCCTTAACAAAACAGGACCGCTCACTGCCCTCTCCTGATGACAGATTCATTCAATAACGAGTAGTTCGGACATATTTTGTAGGTAACTTAATCAAGATTCTTCAGCCGAGCATGTTGCCTAAAGCAATATTCTACCACAGTTACATAACCAACAATAAACAGAAGATACATAACATGACCTGATACCCCACAGACCCCCACTCACACAACCATGGTGACATAATTACAACACATTCACTTGATCCGAGCTCACATCCTAATTTCATCAGTGCTCATCAAGTTGTTTAGCAGCTAATGGCCACATTCTCAATGGCTTTGAAGCCATGGCACAGTACATAGTTTAATTAATGCCTATAAAAGCTTGTATGATGCCCATGACCTCCATTTTCGTATGGTACGCTCTCATTAGAGAGAGGGGTTATATAAACACATGGAGCTGATAATAGAGCGCACTTTTAAGTTTGGGAAATCATTAGAGAGCATCCAAAAATACTCTAGAGAGCGAGAGAGAAGATTACATTTTCCTTTCTTTCCTTTTCTCAATCCAAACCTGTGAATTGTAATGGAAAAGTGTCACTGCGTTTCATGACAAAGACGTATGCACTGATAAATACAGCCTATTTCTACTGTAGCACAAAAGCTAAATATTTAAGTTTTAGTGTATTACAAATCCCTGGTTTTCATAACATCAGTCCCTGATGCTGCACACTATTTTTACACAGGTTGTACATCATCCCGGCTTCCATTAAAGGAGCGAACACGTGCGATGTAGTCATAACACAGCTGGGGATTTTACCCCATTTGGCAACACACCAAAATGAGAGACTAAATTAAGTTACAGTTACTGCACCACTGAGGACATCCATCCTCATTAGCATGATATGAAACACCTTACTGTCATTGTTGGCTCCGCCCATCCGTCTGTCGGCCTTGGGATTAACAAAGAAAGCTTGCAAGCCTTATTGTGACTAATTACAATGATCAGAATAATAATTAAGCTTACATTCAGCGATTCATTTTTAATGTGGAATGTGCCTTACTGGAGGAATAATTGAAAAAAAGACTAGGTGGATTGGGTGATTAATCTCACTAAACCTCTCAAGAAGATGTCCAAGTCAGATTTAAAATCTCAAAATCTCTATTTTCTCTAGAATTAATTAATGAATAAATCTATCTCTGTATTAAAAAAAAAAAAAAAAAAAACCTCTTTGGCCAATCTGATCTTTTAGCCAATTTAAATGTATATAAAACACTACTACTACTACTACTACTAATAATAATAATAATAAAATTGTACTTTTAATCTCACAAAACCCCTCAAGAAGATACCAGGTCATATTTAATCTCAAAATCAAATAATTTTGACATGAACTTCATCACAATTCAACATATTTTCCCAGGACTCTCTTTACCATTATGCAAAAAAAAAAAAAAAATAAACAATTTACAGTAATACAATTTCATTTGGGATTTTTTCATGTGCAGGAAATTTCACTGAATTAAATTATTCAAAAATACACACATCAGTGTCACAATAGATTTGTTGCCTCCAGACTACAATGCCTAGAAAAGCTCTGCTGAGAACCTGAAAGAAATAGACATCTAAGATAAATATGTTTTCATAGTGCCTCCAGGTATGAGTTCCTCAAATCTGAAGCAACCGTCCTTTGCTGAACCACCAGATACAGGAGGGTTGTGTTATACTGTAGAAAAACACATTTTCATGTCCAGTAATGGATCCATTTTCATCTTGATTGTATAAGCGTGTCTATACTTTGCTGATATGTTGAACATTTCCAGGGATCAAATCACAGCCACAAATAAGAGCTGGTGGCAATAATGAGTTTAAAATAAAACACAAACGTAACAAGACAATTTGAAAATCTATTCTGAGACTGGAGGCGACTGATTATTTTCTGTGACGGGGTGTAATAAGATCAGACAGAGATGTGTGGAGAGGAACGGGCAGATGTTTGAGGTGGGGGTCAGGGACGGCCAGCTTCTGTTGACTCACCATCAATGGTGTTAAACCTTAACTGTTGTTTTTCCTGCTCAATGTCCCTCTCGTCTTGTCTCCTGAGAGCTTTAAATGCTCCCTGCAGCTTGTTGTCATATACTGTATCTGACAGCACAACAGTGACTAATTCAATCTTATTGTGTTTGGCTCCAACAAGCTGTTTAAATTCAATTTCCTCCCCAGATCTTTTGCTAATGACAAATGTGTCAAATGATCACTGTAACATTGACCAGTAAACATGTGACGCTAACTGAGAAGGCAATACTTAAAAAACAACAATGCTTTGCTAAATTTTTGTATAGCTGGTATTAAAAGAAAAGAATGGTTGGTAATTTCTACAATTGTTTCTGTTCCTCAAGGGTTCCACGAACATATATTTGACATTTATTTTAGACCTTTAAAGGAAAAAAAGTCATTGTATTGATGAATGATGAGACCGTTCTGACTCATAAGAGTCAGTTGTTCAGGAATCAGACTACACTGGTTGGACTGATGCTTCATTCACAAAAAATGTACTGGCCACATTCATTTTTGTAGTGCTTTATATAATGCAGATTGTTTCAAAGCAGCTTCAAAATTAACACAACGAATTCAGCAATTATGATCCAAATTAAAATTAATCTGTGAAGCAGCTCTACAGAAGACAATAGAGTCATTATTCAGTTCAGTTCAACGCTGATTCAATGTAGTTCAATAACAGTGTCAATGTTTTAGGTTCATCAGTTACAAAACAAATTCAATTCAGCTACAAAGTAGCTCTACAATGGATAATACTGCCATTATTTAGTCAATGCAAGTCAAGTCAGTGTTGATTCAATTCAGTTCGGTTCAATAACATAAGAATAATTTGATAGAATTGGACTAGTTGCATTTTTTGTTTTTGATTCACCACAAAGAACTGATTCATAAAAGTGATTAATTCTGTAATCCGACTAAACCCACTGTACGTTCTGCTCGGTGAATTAGGTAGCAGTGTTGCAACGCCATAAAGTAAGCATCTGTGTCAAATTACTTTAATAGCCTCAATAAGACAGAAATATCAAGTAAATAGTTATGAAAAAAGAACATATTCTGGAACAAACAGGTCAACTGAGGTCTAAAACAAAGTGAAAGGCAGCTAAGAGATTCACAAGCACATTGATCTGTTCCTCTAATAGCACCTTTAGCCATTGAAAGGCCACGATACACCTTTTTCTGCCCACACACACATTCCACGGAGTATAATCTACAATCATCAGAGACAGCTGTGTAACTCGCCCATTTACACTGACATGCTCACAGTTCATAACCCGCTATCGCTTTTAGACCAATGATAGCCCACATGTGTTCAAAGACTACTGCGCCACACTGACCTTTAGCATCGTAATTACAGTTTCTCAGGCCGTACACCTCATCAAAAGCTACGTCACCTTAAATGGGAGAATAATCGTGTGATAATTCACAGCTATCAATTGATAAATGTCATCAGCAATGTGGCATTTGTGTCTCCCAGAGCAAATGTAGCTCATCATCAGAGCTCAGTGCAGTTTCAGATTTATTAATGTCCCTGTCTGCAGGAAAACCCTGCATGACCCTACTGTTTGTGTTTCATAATCTAGTATGCCATCTTTGTCTCTCCCATCTCCATTGCCTTTCTCTTTCTGTCTGTAAGCTGGACCATTTTTTGCTTTAAAGAGATCAAAAATCCACCCTCGCTCTGTTTTAACCCCAGTGACATTCTTTCTGCAGATATAATAATAAGATAAAAAGGTATTTTGACTGTATAGAAAAAACCCACTAACGCATTTAATCAAAATATCTTTGTGTTCACAGAAGAAAGTAATACAGGTTTGGAAACGATGACAGAACTTTTAAAGGTCAAGCTTAGTTTTATCATACTTTTTCTGTTATACAGAAACAGGAAGCAATGTATAGGTAGATTTCCCTTCAAAAATGTGGCTTTGTGGCAAATACCGTGAACCAATGGCATGAGTCTGGTACGGGACTATGGACGGGGTGTGTAAATGTGGCTTTGTGGCAAATACTGTGAACCAATGGCATGAGTCTGGTACGGGACTATGGACGGGGTGTGTAAATGTGGCTTTGTGGCAAATACCGTGAACCAATGGCATGAGTCTGGTACGGGACTATGGACGGGGTGTGTAAATGTGGCTTTGTGGCAAATACTGTGAACCCTCGCTCTGTTTTAACCCCAGTGACATTTCTTTCTGCAGATATAAATAATAAGATAAAAAGGTATTTTGACTGTATAGAAAAAAACCCACTAACGCATTTAATCAAAATATATTTGTGTTCACAGAAGAAAGTAATACAGGTTTGGAAACGATGACAGAACTTTTAAAGGTCAAGCTTAGTTTTATCATACTTTTTCTGTTATACAGAAACAGGAAGCAATGTATAGGTAGATTTCCCTTCAAAAATGTGGCTTTGTGGCAAATACCGTGAACCAATGGCATGAGTCTGGTACGGGACCATTGATGGGGTGTGTTCAGGAAACATTCATTATTTTTGGTGCAGAAATGAAACACTTCACCTTTAATGGAAACCGCACTGAAATGATTTAACCTTAATGTTAACTAGTCTGACTCACCCGCTAAACATTTTTCAACGTACAGTCATAATAACACGGAGTTCCTCACTATCTGACTTATCTTGGACATTGTTATCAGTGTCATAAAGTTCAAGAAGGATGTGTGACACAAACAGAAGTGTTATTATATCTGGAAAAGCATTGCGAAATACAATTTAGTTCCAAGTTCCAATTGATTGTCAGATATTTACCATGACTAAATATGGCAGCATTAAGATTTTACATAATATATTCAGTCCAAGGTTACTGAAGCAGAACCATACAGTTTATGTGGTTTTAGGTTTAGAGGATTCATATTAGAGTTCTGAAAGTGAACTTCCATGACCTACTTGTCTTGAAGTTTGGAGGATTCATTACACACACACACACACACACACACACACACACACACACACACACACACACACACACACAAGGACACAAGTAGGTCCACAATGTTTCAGTCTTTCAGAACTCACAACACACACTGTATAGCCACACAAGTTCACACACACAAATATACACACATCTGCACA
>CM049795.1:3779388-4003478 GCA_027422405.1 Ptychobarbus kaznakovi | reverse complement strand
CTACTGAAAAGTAGAATATCACAATCTATAATCAATACAGCGCAGGAGTGCTAATGAAAATGCTTTTGCACTTTTCTAATAAAACAGAATTCATTTGAATATAAATTCTATTTTCAGTATTAGAAATAGAGTTGAACTGAAAAACTTCTTCTTTGGAATATTATTATCATATGGAAATCATTGGAATATTATTTTGTTTAAGCAAAGAGTTTGTGTTCAATGCATTAATTAGCTTGTAATAATTTGATTCATATTCTAACCTCAAAATTGCAATTTCTTGCAAGTAAAAGTATAAATACAAATGATATTCTATTTTAAGTTTTGCTAAGTCTCAATTTTTTATGTATGTATTATTTGATTGTGCATATTCTAATGGTGTCCACTGGAAATTACCATTCATGATTGAATTTCCTTGTGCAAGAGTCACATGGCTTTTATGGCACAGGCCATGAATGGGAATGTTAAGCTTGCATTTTTAATGCTAGCTTTTCTGTCAGAAGAATCAAAGCTCATTGGCTAGGACATGGTGCAAGTCTTAAGCGCCAAAAAAAAGATTACGACTGTTACCTGGCTGTGATGATACAGCAATACCAATACACCAAAGATACCTTGCTCATATGCTCTTAGCAGCACTGCTATGTAGCTCCTGTTCCTCATAAACTGAGAACGTCTCCAAACTGGGTCTCTTTGTTGGGCAACAGTCGTCTGTCTGATAATCTCCAGGACGTAAGATCCTCACACTCTCAACTTGAACATGTGCCACTGAAAACAAAGAGCATAGGTCACCAAGGAAGTCAGACTTACAGAACTTGAGAGAGAGAGAGAGAGAGAGAGAGAGAGAGAGAGAGAGAGAGAGAGAGAGAGAGAGGAGAGAAGATAGACGTGATATAAATAGCAGACCTTGCTTGCTAAGGCGTATTAGTTTGTATTTGGATGACCAATGAGTGTTTTAGAAGGAAGACAATGGAGGCCCTGGTTTGTGTAGGAAATCCTTGGAAGGGCTCCATCCAGTGAATGCTACTAATTTATGAACAAAAAGAGGTTGCGACACATGTTTATGTCATGCTATCACAATGGTTTGTACATTGTGATCTCTCTATTCAACACACATCATGTACTGTATTTTTAAAGGTTAACTTTTGTCTGCCACCAGAAGAAATTTCAACAGTAATTGTAAAGGCAAATAGACTTAAAGTGACAGTTCAGACAAAAATGAAAGTTGAGTCATTGTTTACTCAAATAAATAAATAAAATACAGTATATACATTCAAACATTTGGGGTTGGTAAGAAGTCTGTTATTTGTGAATATTGCAAGGCTATTCCAATAAAAAACTTGACAAAAAAAAAGTAGTATGTTATGCTCACTAAGGCTGCATTTTTTAAATAAAAAATACAGTAAAAACAGTATTTTAATATAAAATATAAAAAAATTATATTATTAAAAATGACTATAATCGTGATACTTCAGAAATCATGCTAATATGTTGATTTGCTGCTCAACAAACATTTATTGTTATTATCACTGCTGAAAAGAGTTGTACTCTTTAATATTTTATCTGGAAACCATATATATATATATATCTTTGATGAATATAAATTTCAAACTTTCCTGTCACATCCGAACAATTACATCCTTGCTGAATAAAAGTATTAAAAACATTTTTAAATGCTGAACGGTATAGTGTGTATATTTTGTAAAACAAACAGTTGAAGCATTCTTAAAGAATGAAATAAATAATTAAGTCAGGTTGTTGACTGATGATGACCACATTAAAAAATGATGGGGTGAACTGTTCCTTTAAATACAGCGCAGACCTATAAATGGTAAGAATAAACAGAACTAGACGAATGGTTCTCAACATGTCTCATACAATAAAAGGTCCTCACCAGACAGGGCTTATAAGATGTTCTACAGACAAGAAATAAAGTGGAGAGAGTATAGAGAGCCATCTGAGATGAGATGGATAGACAACCAGGAGGTCAAAGGGTAAAGGGGCTCAAGGCCATATAGTGTTAAATCTCAATGTGTGAACTCACTAAGAGAACCACAGTGAATATAAGAAGATTGCTCAATGCATTGCTGCAAATATAAGTGTTCTTTGTGTGTTTGTAAAACCTAAGCAAATTCAGAGGACCAATTATGTTGGTTATTTGTCCCTGTAGGCTGGATTCAAAGGGTTTTTATGTCCTTTTTGTTTACATGTTTGAGTAGAATTGAGCTGCATAACTCACCACAATGGAAAAGTGGGCAAAAGGAACATCGTTATCTGATTCGTTCGTTATTCAAGGGTCTGAGTGGAATTCCTCCAATTCTGCTGAAGAATTAGAAGATCACCTCTGACCTTTCTCTGTTATCCGGAATAAAAGCAAGCACAAGAGTTTCCACTTTGCAGCCCAACGCCTGACCTCAGAGAGTTTCTTTGTTAATTCTGGAGCACTGGCTAATATGAGGTGCTTTGTTTATGAACATTAGGGGGTCTACTAAAAATGGCATGGTGCAGTTATGATGCATGATGGGAGTGGTGTCGTCTGTGGCCGCTGTTCTTACTCAAGACAGCCACATGTCTGCTCACGAGAACTTTATGCTGGTCTGCCACTACCTTAAAATAAAAGCACAGCCTCATATTAAGTTTCCGCAAGCAACTGGTCTGATGAACGACAACGCAATAAAGGGATACTTCACTCAGAAATTAAGTTTCATGTCAATGTCAAACCTGTATGATTCCCCTATTCTTTGACTTCATTGTATATATAAAAAAGAAGACATTTCCCAAAGTATCTTTCACATAAGAAAATAAAAGTTAGATTGGTTTGGAACAACATGAGATACAAATTACTAATTGATGGTAGGATTTTCATTTTGGGGTGAACTATCCATTTGAGAATCCGATGTGAAGGTGTAATCATGTTGAACAATTGTTGTTGTAAGCCAGCTGCAGACACATTGTAATGGGGCATCAAGATATGAATTAGATGTACAATACAGCAAAAGTTGCACAAGAGGTGTGCAATACATTGTCAGGGCAAACTAAAAGGAATCTCCCCAACTATACAATTCAATAATCAGAGCTCAGCCTGTTACTGCTGAAGTTGGATTAATGCCAAAGACACCAACCAATCACAACAGAGCTCTGCCTATCACTATAGGTATCGGCCTATCACAGCAAAGCTCTGCCTATTGCTATAGGTATCAGCCTATCACAGCAGAGCTCTGCCTATCAATATAGGTATCAGCCTATCACAGCAGAGCTCTGCCTATCGATATAGGTATCAGCCTATCACAGCAGAGCTCTGCCTACTATAGGTATCAGCCTATCACAGCAGAGCTCTGCCTATCGCTATAGGTATCAGCCTATCACAGCAGAGCTCTGCCTATCACTATAGGTATCAGCCTATCACAGCAGAGCTCTGCCTATCGCTATAGGTATCAGCCTATCACAGCAGAGCTCTGCCTATCGCTATAGGTATCAGCCTATCACAGCAGAGCTCTGCCTATCACTATAGGTATCTGCCAAAATATCTTTCACATGTCATTCAATAATAAGAGCTCTGCCTATCCCTCGATACCTATAGGTATCAGCCTATCACAGCAGAGCTCTGCCTATCGCTATAGGTATCAGCCTATCACAGCAGAGCTCTGCCTATCACTATAGGTATCAGCCTATCACAGCAGAGCTCTGCCTATCGCTATAGGTATCAGCCTATCACAGCAGAGCTCTGCCTATCGCTATAGGGATCGGCCAGATTCCAGTACCACTGGGATTTCTCATGTTAGACCCCTTATCCCTTTGCATCTTTCCATCCATTAGAGTTACTCAAATGCAAAATTGAATCTTCAGATAAATTGTAATTCCCCTTGGCCTCATGGTAAGACACCGCGGCAATAAAAACAAATAAGAAAGGAGTATATTCTTTTTAACTTTAAAAAGATTCAAAATTATAAATTTCAGTTACTCCATTGTAGTAGAGAAACCAAATTACTATATTCAAATGTATTTTAATATAAACATCTAGATTTCATATAAATAAACATGATTTTAAAATTCAAGATTATTTACCTCAAATTGTATAATTTAAATTGTTTTACTGAACTCGGCTAGTGAACATCAACACAAACAGTTGGAAGAAATGTAATATCCTATTCCAAACAGCATCAGTTATGTGGAAGTATTTTAATGAAGACTTTCCCAGGCCAAAAAAATACCAATACTCAGAAATGGAATTCAGTTTCATGCAATTCCATGGATCTCTCCCATCTGTCTTGAGATGCTATTAATACTACATGCTTAGATCATTTTTATTGCAAATATTACAGGACACACAACATCACTGACAAAACATGTGAATCAGAAGATACTTTGCAAATCTGATCATCATCATAGTGTTTATTTGCAAAAGGCAGGATTTGTTGTTTAATTTTGGCAAATATATGACCCCATATTAGTGCACATTTTTAAATACACTCAAAATAAACTTAACATTTATCACTGGAAGTAAAAAAAGTGAATGATACACATCTTAGAGAGCACTGGCTTTGCCTACAACTAAAACAGCGACACCTAGCTGTGAAAACTGAAAGTGCTTGTTTTGCTATAGCTGATCAGGTACAACGTGGTTTTAAACTTCTGATATTATTCATACATTCTGATTATTAATCTGTTATACACTGAGTTTGGTCATGTTTTATAAAATGTTACTTGAATCTGTCTCACACTGTGACCTATTTGTCAATAAGAACGGAACAGACTGTGAAGAATGCTCCTTTGGCTCACATCTTTCTATTCATAAGACATTTCCTCATAAATATTTGATGAGTACACAGTACACCGCACCAGTCTGGGCTACGTGAACCAGGGCAGGTACATATTTGCACAGACATTGCTAATACGTTGACAAAGGTATGTTGGCTTACAATATGCAGGCACATACTCATTAATAATAAATAATCATAAACTGTTCTTCCACTGAAGCCCAATGGATAATTAGCCACATAATAAAACCGTGTCATAATCCCAATCTGAACAGTTTTTAGTGTCAAACGTGCACATTCAAGAAAAAGCAGTCAATCTACAACAGCATATGCTGATCATTAAGAGGGAAATGGATTGACAAACTCGTCTTTCTAAGGAATTCAAAACATTCACAAAGTATGTGAAAGCATACTCGCGTGTGAAAGTGTGTGTGTGTGTGTGTGTGTGTGGGGGGGGGGGGTAGAACTGACTAGAACGCCCTTCAGGCTTTTGAATTATGAAATCTGTTCTGGGGCCGGTTGCATAAACAGATTAGACTAGTCTTAAAAAGTTAGTAACCTGTTTTTTTTCTCTTCAAGGCTGATAATAACTTTTTGAATTCTGTTATGAAAAGGTAGATTGTTCTTATTTGTATTGTAAAAGTAAGACTGATTACCCCTTGACAACTGCTTGTTGGTCAAACTAGTTCTTAAGACAGTCTTAACATGGTGGCTACATTTATGGCAACTGGTTCTGATTTGTTTAAAATTGTTAAATTAAAATTCCAAAAAGGTTTAGAAGTGTTTGTCACTGAGCAATGCATGGGGAGATGACTCAGCTTTCAGAAGAAACAAGCCGAGTTCACGTGATGCATGACTCAACGCTCTCTTTGTATAATTCAGTCAGAGTAATGCTTGATGCTGCTCTCAGTGTGAGAAACCGTATGCCTCCAGCTTCCAAAGCGGTTTTATTTTTTGTTTTAGTCACTTGAAATGCGCCACTGTAACAGCAGCAGGCTGTATTCATTGAAAGCCTGTTTCAAATGGTTCCTCTTGTTTGTCTGCCATTCTCATGCGCTCTTTATTGCCTGTTATCAAAAGCAATGAAACAATCCATTCTGCCGGAGAATAAAAGGCTTTCTATTTAGAGGTGTGACAGTGAGGGGAAATGTCTTCTTTCTGCTAGTAAACGCTTGTGTAGCAGGTCTTCACGTATCCCCCCCCCCCATTCTTTTTCTTTAGCAATTGTTGGTTTAGAAAAGACAAAGTCTCTGTCTGACAATATGTGTTCACGGCAGTAGGCCTGTTTTATATGTGTGACAAACATCAACAATACAATATGCTTTTTCAAAAACAAATACACTAAAATAGTGTTTTTACAAATCCACGCATGCTGTCTAACCTGTTATTTTTTATATTAAACAAAACACAATACAAAAAACCACACACACATATTTTATTTTTTATTTTATTTCAAATATGTTATTTCATGTTGGATTTTTTTCTTTTGAATTTTTGACTTTTTCAAATATTCCCATATTGTTTCACAAAATGATTAAGCAGCAAATTGCTTTCAATAAGAAGTGTTTTTTTTACTTCAATTCAGCACAATTGAATGATTTCCTAATGATCATGTGACACTGAAAACTGAAGTAATGGCTGCTTAAAATTCAGCTTTTCCGTGAATAAATTACTTTTTAAAATATGTTTAAATAGAAAACTGTTCTTTCAAATTGCACATTAAGTTTTATGGTATTTTTGATCAAACAAATGCAGCCTTGGCGAGCACTTTATAAGAGACTACTTATATGTTAATGACCCCAAACTTATGAAATAAATTATTACAAAATATGAATTTACTATTATTATAATGAAATATTACACTTTAACATTGTTCTGCTCTATTTACACGCTGTCACCTTTTTGAGATCATGCATATATACACAGCATACATAATCTGCAAAGAAAAATACATTTTAGACCTTTACAATTCGTAATAAAAAATGTCACCATAAGAACCTCATTAGTTCTATCACAGATCATTGTAGATACCAAACTACCATAACTACTTGTAGCTAGCCAAATAGGCCAGTAAGGTAACTGACTTGTGAAGATGGAAGGTAGGTGTTCAGCGCTGGTTGTAAACTAAACCGACGTCAACAGAAAGCCACTCTTGTGGATAGTTTATGGCTGTGTTCTTCACTTCTTTTGGTCAATGACAGTATTGTTTACACAGTGTGTCTTCTGAGCTCCTTGTGAGAGTTAATGTGATCTCAGAGGCTTGAAAGGAAGGGGGAGATAAGTTAATAAATGCTTTGTGAGTGTGTATGAAGGACAAAAGTTCACAACAGGGCAAACTGAGGACAAGCAACCAACACACCCTCGATTCACCTGTTTCAGTACAACTGCCAGTGTATGTGAATGTCTGTACATGTAATATAACGTGTAATCTACACAGTATAAATGGTGAACAGAATGGTGCGTCTGTACATTTATCCCAGAGATCAGCTTCAAACCATTGCATCGTCTTCCCAACAGGTTGTATTTATCAGCACTAAGCTCTGAGTTTATAAGGTCACAGGAAAAAGCATCTCCATCACTCTATTTATAGAAGTATAGCAGATGAGCTACAGTGCCACAGTGAGGGACAGTAAATCACTCCGATGACATTTCTATGCAGAGCGGTGATTTTTATCACTCTCACCGGACCACATGCAAGACACGTTCTCTGTGAAGCACACCGGGAGGTCTACAGCTTCATCCAGAGAAAGGTAAAGACGGGAGAATCTTACAACAACATTCTAATTTCACATCAAAAAATGGTATGAAGAAATAAAGCTTACTTTAAGATTATTATTTTTATTTCATTGTAGCATCAGTTTACTGCTGTGATTTAACATGTTTTACTTTGGAAGTTTTTTCCAAATTATTGTTATTGATTATTATTACATTCTCATCACAGTATTACAGTACAAATGCCTCTATTACAATGTTTTGTTTTATTTAGTTCAGCACAACATACACACAATATAGTTTAAAAGTTTTCATATCGTATTAAGCTAAAATTCCTTAAATAGTTCCTTTAGTGGGAAGATTATCTTAATGTCCTATTTCGTTCCTATGAATCAGGTTGAAATATTATCTGGATATATATTTTCTGAGCAGACCAACCCTCCTAATCCTTTCAAAGGCTCAGACAGCCAGCAAAATCCATTTATTTATCTATCTATCCATCCATCATCCATCCATTGATTTATTGTAGTCTGAATGGTCAGATTGGATTTCATGATGCAATATCATTTTCCCAAGGGTCAAAATCATCTAAAAAATATTATATTACATTAATTTGTATGATATCATAAAAAGTGTGCAGTATTATCTGGAGTTCCGTCCAAATACACTCATACAATACAATTCATGCAGTTGTGTTTACTCCTTCCTCATATAGTGAACTATGTGACATTCACTATGGAGTGAATAGTGAAGGACTGAAGAGTCAGCAGTTTTGGACACAGCACAATATGTGCATGAATGCGTAAAATATCCTCATAACAGACATAAGGAAAGGCCTAATTTCTACACTTTCACTATGCAAAACGACAGTGCAGACAGTACAAATCAGATTTATATTTTGTGTGAAAAGAGCCACAATGCAACTTTTGTTTACCATTGATATTTTTACTTTCCAAAATGATTAAATTTAGCCCTCCTAATCCAATTAATCTGGTAAATCCAGTTGGTTTGGAGATGAGACCACTTTGCACGATTGGTGAGAACTGAGCCTTGGGTGTAATCCCACTGTCAGAAAAGAGCTAAAGAGAGCGAGATGAAGCGAGAGACAGCATTTGACAGGCCATGCTACAGTCCATCTGATTCAAGCAGACGCACCATTTTCCATCCACCATCGACAGTTAAGAAAACCTGCTTCTTCTGCATTTATACGCTGTGATGTTTCTGTTTTAACAGGCAGAGCAGAGATTTAAGAGGGATTATGCACATCCTGATGTCCTCGTGTATAGATAAACTGTCAGTCATAGTAGCACCAAAGCTTATTTAAATTCCCACCGTACAGTGTTACGACTATCTGCACATGTATCGTACTTGTGCTTTGTTCTCAAAGTCTCAATGCAATGCTCAGCTATGCAAACTAATTCAAGCCACAATAAAGCAAAACTCTTTCCAAAAGGTGTCACAGCAGCAATGCTAACTTATCATTCAGTGTATCTGATAATACAGAAATGTATACAAGCCACTTAGGGATTTTAGTTTGAGGGTGAGGAGAGGCAGAAACAACTGACAGCTTCGGAAAATATCCAACAGCTTATGATAAATTTCCACCTCGTCTGAAGAGCTTCAGGGAGGCAGAAATATATTCAATGGCAGCACAGAGAGAGGCCTCTGGGAAAGGGCAGTCAGTGTGGGAGGTAGGTAGGGATATATCACCACACCGAGAGAGGAGATCAGCATGTCTGTCACGTCTCCTGGAGAGCTTCGGTATCTTCTCACACTGATCTCTTGAGTCTTAAGTCACTGTAACCGTATGCAGCCCAGAGGAACACACAAATGGCACACAGGATAATGAACAGCACGGTACAGATTAGCCTAGAGCAACACTGTATAATGCCAGACAAAACACAAAACAACACAATATAAAGCACCACATCAATACAAAACTGATGAATGCTTGATAAGATCAGAGATGAAATATTTAATATTCAAGCATTTTATATAGTAACAGAAACTTTTAGCATCTGTAAAAATGTCAGTTACTGCTAAAACATCTTTTCTATCTAGTTTTTTGAGCCTTCGCAAAGACCCACCCCCCTTACTGTTACAGTCACTGACAAGCCATGGCGCTCTCACAAAGTGAAAAAAACATTGCGAAGCAAAGAGGACACTGACAACACGCTGACAGACAAGACAGAGCAGGTTACTTTAGGTAAGAAACAAAATCTTAACTTTCAAATTTTGTCTAACAATAGATACCATATTTTTGCTCTTTAATGTGTTGTGACAGATGAATAAAAGAATGAATGATGCATTTATATAGCGCCTTATTGTGTATTGCTGTACACCCAAAGCGCTTTACAATCACGTGGGGGGGGGTCTCTCCTCAACCACCACCAGTGTGCAGCATCCACTTGGATGATGCGACGGCTGCCACAGGACAACGGCACCAGTGCGCTACAGGTGGAGAGGAGAGAGAGTCATAGAGCCAATCAAGTGGATGGGGATGATTAGGAGGCCATGATTGAAAAGAGCCAGTGGGGGGAATTTGGCCAGGACACCAGGGTTACACCCCTACTCTTTACGAGAAGTGCCATGGGATTTTTAATGACCACAGAAAGTCAGGACCTCGGTTTAACGTCTCATCCGAAAGATGGTGCTTGTTGACAGTATAGTGTCCACGTCACCATACTGGGCGTTAGGACCCACACAGACCACAGGGTGAGCACCCCTGCTGGCCTCACTAACACCTCTTCCAGCAGTAACCTAGTTTTCCCAGGAGTTCATCCAGGTACTGACCAGGCTCAGCCCTGCTTAGCTTCAGTGGGCAACCAGTCTTGGGCTGCAGGGTGATATCGCCTCAGTTCAAGCGGCTTGTTAACCGATCATCTCTTCCTCTTTAGTTATAGTATGAAATAAACATCAATGAACATCAGAAGATATCTTGTTTCAACCGTTGAAAGTACACTACAATACACATCATTTTTAAAGTTAAAGTCCACCAAGGTCAACACTCTCCTGTCTGGTTTATTTGACAGACAAAATGTCAGATTCTGTGTTATGATTAGTCAGATCGCCTGTCAATCAAAATTCCTGCGAAGGGTTTTATATCAACAGAATTATGTTTCTACTCCAATTTGTTGTTGAAACTGTGGCTGTAATAAAATTTTATGACAAACATACACATCTTAAGTAAGATGTGTATGTTATGCTCATACACAAAGACACAAAGGTATGTCGACATCTCAAACGTGACATCACATCCACAACGTCCGAAAATGTATTTTTAACCTACTTTTTCATCAGTCTTTGTATATCCACAGGTTTTAACCTGTGGATAGTGCAAGTAAGATGAAAATGGCTCTTCTGCACACACCTGGGCCTTACATCCTTCTGAAAGCCTGATAGGATGATTCAAGGTATATTGTTCATAATAATATTGTGAGATATATATAAATCATTGTGAGATATTGTGACGTGTTCATTGTGTTTTAAATTGTGTCTTCATTGCTCTCTTCCCTTGACCTAGTTTTCCTGTGTTGCCTGATTATGTTATCCTGTTATAGTTAAGTAGTTTGAGTTGATGTGATTGTGAGTTCTCCTGGTGATTCTCCTGTCTATTGAGTTTTAGTTGGAAATGAAGACTGTTTATTTAAAATTCTTGTTTTTCTTCCCAATAAACTTAAATAAATGTAATTTTGTTTTGTCTTTAATTCCAACTAAAACTCAATAGACAGGAGAATCACCAGGGGCCTGTACGATGATGGTGGCTGAACAAACTCAGGATTACGGAATTAGTTTTGATTTGACAAAACCAAACCAGTCCATTCCGGCTTTGTTGGTACCATGAAGCTCAAAATCAACTTTCTCTGTCAACTCAGGCTTGATCCTGAGTTATCGGAGTGCGTGCACATGAAAGTGTGACATCAGTAATGATTAGCCAATCACATGCCTTGAAACTGTGATTCATTTCTCGTGAGTTCAATTCACTAGCAAAGATTGAACAAGATGAAGAATTTAAACATTTACACAGCAAGATAAAATGATCTATTCCAGAAAGAGGAAAACTTAAAGAAAACATCTTACCATATAAGTGCAAGTAAAAGTTGTAAAGTTAGTTTATAGAGTTGATCATATTTATAGGTATAAAAACACTTAAAATCTAAGCTCATATGTAGTCATGTTTAAAGCTATTGATCCTAAAACGTATTTATATTCCATATTATCTATGTTTATGTTAATTTAAAATAAAAGCTTAATAATTACTATTAAACTAAGCTGGCTTGTGTAATGGATTAAGGGTATAATAATTATAAAACAATAATCATCTCTAAAAATCAGATGATTTTATCTTTAAAAATGATTTTATCTTTAAAAATGTCTTACCTCATTTATTCACTTAAATAATATTTTACTATGACACAACTTTCCATTTCCTTGCTACCTTTAGAGTCCTGTAGAGTAAAAGTACTATTAAAAACTGGGGAGTGGTATAATAATTATAAAACTTTATTGCATCAGAGATGTGTCACTTTGCTTGAAGCTGATTGGTCAAATTTCGGTTTGAGATCTCTAAACCAGAACATAGCCTGCCCCCGAGCAGGTTAGCTGTGGAGCATATGTTACTATGGCGATGAACACTGTTAAAAGCCAAACCACTTTCATGGTACCTCAAACCCAGAGTTGGTGCAAAGTAAACTGAAACTTACCTGGCTAGCAAGCTAAACCGGCTTCATGGTACAGGCCCCAGGAGAACTCGCAACCACAAACACATCAACTCAAACTCACACAGGACAAAGGAACTCAGGAGAACACAGGGTGGGAGACCAACGAGAAAATGAACCAAACACAGGTGAACAGGATAACACAATCAGGCAACACAGGAAAACTAGGTCAAGGGAAGAAAGCAATGAAGACTCAACTCAAAACACAATGAACACGTGTTGCAACGGATAACAAATCAAAGAAATGAACCCTTTCTCAGAAAACATGTCATAGTTAACATATACTGTATAGGTTACACATACTAGTAGGTACATACAAAAATCTAAACAAACTTTAAAGGAATCATAGCTGAGAATTACCTATGTATTATGTATATGCTAATAATGTTCAGACAGAATGAAATACTAAAATACTCCTTGCAATACTTAATGAAAACATAATTCATAATTATTATTCAGTGCAAATCAGAACGCGCCCTCTGATTACAGACAAATGAATCTTGTGACTCATCATGTAAGGGTGAATTCATTTTTAAGAAAATTTTGTATTACTTTTACATGACCATTTTCTATAATTAATTAATGTCAGTTTCTGAGGTTCAGTTTCTTATTTCAACAGATGGACTTTTTGGACATAAAGAGAATGTCTTTGTGCTTTTGTAATAGCACATCAACTCTTTAATATCAAAATATCAAGAAAATTAGATTCCTTTTCGATAAGACTACTGCAGGACATTCTGAAATTATCTTCACCAGACACATACAAAGATGATTTCCCTTGACACCAGTTATGAGAGAATATGCTGTTCAGCATTTGAATTGGAATGACACACCATTTCTGAACTTTAGAGAATAACATTATGTCCAATAAGGCCCATCAAGGTTTCAGGCTGTGGAGCAGGACGGTCTGTTCAAACGGATTTCTGGAATCCTGGGGTTTCAATGCTTCGGCAAATCTGTCTGATGGATCTGATCTGTTTGAGCAGCAATTTCCTGCTTCTCTGTTCAGAGATGCATGCTGCAGAAATTCAGAGCTTTGGGGAATTAATAAAACACATGAGTGAGGATTTATCTGGTACGATTTTTATAGCAAGTACAGCTTGCATACTAATAAATTAAACTGCCATAAAACTTCAGGTACACAGCTCTTGGGCCAACTGGACTCACACAAAAACGTGTCATTATTTACTATCTCTCATGTCATTTTAAACCTGCATGGATGTCTTTTTTTCTATGTGGACTGGGGCTGTCAAGTTTTTATGTGATTTTAGACATATTTTTGTGATGAACAGACCAGAGCACAACTGGAGGCCTATGACTTATGACCAGACACCAGAATTTAGTATCAAATCAAATCTAATGTCACTTAATGTTCATTCATTTATGATTTCAAATCAAGAAGAAAACAACACTAAAGAAGCACATTTTGCCTTTGAAAAATGATAGTATTAAAATTAAAGTTTTGAAAATAGAATTACCTGCTAACATTATCAACATCTGGAAACGTGTTTAAATGTTTCATGACTCTTGAAGATAAGCTAATGACTACTTAAATATTTTCCTCACCAATTTGGACAATCTCTGAAATGAACATGAATTACATTTCTAAAATAAATAAAAATAATGCTTTATTTTCACAACTTGACTCGCAGCTACATTTACACACTAACACGTCCTTTTTATATATTGTTAGTATAACTGTATAAAAATTGTTCATACCAGTGGTTCTAAACCATTTTGAAAGTCCAGCTTTCCAACACATTATTCAAAAACCACATAAGTACTACAATATTAACAGTACTATAATATAAACATTAACTATTTAATTAACACAAACTCTGTCTCCCCTATACTTGAGAATCACTGGCTCATGCTAACACTTTGTGGCTTCATTTTGGCTTCCTGTAAAATTAATCACAAACAAAACATATTAACTTATTTGTGTACAATGCCTTTAGTAGGAATGCAACGGTTAGAGCATGAACTAAATATAAATGTAAAGCTATAAATATGCATTGCAACAATGGCAGTGGGCCAAAACAAACTACCGGAGTCAGAAAGGCTTAAGACTCGTGCTTTCAACACACACCGCACAGCCGGATGATAACGGGGTTACTGCACCCAGATCCCCTACAAATGCCATTGTTTCACTGGAGTTCAATAGGCTGGCTTGAGTTATGGAATGTAATGGAGCTTACTGCACAAAGCCTCTTATTGAGGCTTCACACACTTCAGAACCAACAGCACCGGCCTGACTGTATTCTCAAGTAGTTTGCACTGATGTTGCCAGTCAATATATCTAGACCATCCTGTTATGTTAGCTAATTAATAGTTATGTAATAATCTTCATCTTGCTTTGATATATAAATTACAAATTTATTTATAAATTATTCCACATTTTTACATACATCATATATTTTTCAGTATTAAATAAATAACCCAGATGGAGTGTGTGGTAGGACTATGAGATATCAAAAGTAAACATGAAACCAGAATTGGAAAAATAATGTAAAAATCAGATATGTAGGTTTGATTTCATCATCAGCTGGTCTGACTCGCCTCATTAACAGACTATAAACCCTGTCAGATATAATTCAAAATTTAGCACATCAATGTTTCTCATAAACTGACTTCATACAGCAATTTTGTTATTCAAGACCATGAATTATGAGCAAGAAAAGTTAATGTATTAATGTCCCAATCAAACTTCTATGAGTACATAAAGAGTATGTGCTATGCATATGTAAGGCTGAATATGCAAAGCAAGCCAAATTTTCCAATATTGATGTGCATCATGTATTAATGTTTTCTGAATCTGTCTCTGACACAACGTATTATCAAAATATTCAATCACATTTTAAATATTGAAGTAATACATTCATATTGCCTTATATCTTAAATTGAAAGTGAATGCATTAAAATGCATTATAATAATTGTGGATATTATTTATCAGAAGTCCTTCTAATGCAGTCAAGTGTTACCGCTTATCACTGTAACATTCAGTCTCACGCTCAGTTGTTATTCATCCTATAGAGTTTCATCTAAATAAAGCATGAATGAGAGCATCATGTATTTAGAGAATCACTCCGCTAGAAAAGTTCTAAAGAAGCCACAGCGCGGACAAATACGCACATACAAGCACACAGCTGAGTGAGTCTTTGACTGTTCCTGTGACTGTATTGATCTGACCGCTGCAGAGCAATCAACTGTCTGTGGAAACATCGATGCAGGCATCAGGCCTAATGCATTTTAAATAAACTTCTAATGTTGCCAGATCCACCAGCATGAATGCAAATAGACCACCACGAACTACAGAAAGTGCACAGTTTAAGAGATAACATCAAAACTGTCAACAGAAGTCTATAAAAATGTCCAAAGTATGAGACAAAAAAGACAAACATGCTGTAATTTTTACTGACATTTTTAACAGGATTTGATGACTATGCAATAAACTCAAGGCTGCGTGTAGGAACGAATGTGATGTTCAGTACATAACTACAGTAATTATAAACATGGGAAGCGATGCCCTCTGGGGACATTTGGCCAGGAGTGTGTTTACACCACAGACAAGGTTTGAGAAGAAAAAAATCATATGAAAATATAATTATATTTTCCTTAAAATGTTCTTCCTAACTCCAGGCTTTATTCTCATGTAATATATAACTGTGACGTTCAGCAAAACGAGTTTTAAAACACTTTTTTCTTGCTTGTGAAAATTAGATGGTCAACTCAGTTTTCTCTCAGGTACATCGCAGTGTAAGCTTCACAGTGAACATTACTACATCACTCTCTTCAACGTAGTCCATATCAATAACAAAAATATATCTGGACTCCATATAGTGGTTATTTTGGGAAAATCCCAGGTATTTTGAGCAGTAGGATTATAAAAATACGCGCAAATATAACATTTAATTAAGTAGTCTATATAAAATTGCAAAATAAATATATATATATATACCAGTACTTTTTTCCTTAAGTACATAAAAATGTTATGAGTAAATTGAAAAAGCAGTACTTCTACTTTTACTGGAGTAATATTTTATAATACGTATCTGTACTTTTACTCAAGGACTTGATTTGTGTACTTCGTCCACCACCCCTTTGCAGACCAGCAGACTGATAGACAGCATGATAGATATGTTGATAGATAGAACGGGAAAATGAATGAAAAACAGAACAACAAAATGAACACAATAGAATGAAAGAATTAATGAATAAAAGATAAAACAAACAAACAACAGAAACAACAGAAACAAGGTAGAACAATAGAAAGATGGCAGACAGACAGACAGATACATAGAATGTTAGATATAGGAGAGCTAAATAGAATGATACATCGACAGACAGACTGATGGATAGATGATCAAAAGATAGAACGTACAAACAAACAATGATAGATAGATAGTTAGATAGAATGAGTGCTAAATAGAAGCATTACATTTAATCATGACCCAACTGATGCAAATTTTATCTACAGTATGTGCACATATTAGCTCTCATCGGCACACAACACTGACAAAATGTGGAAATAGGTGAGAAACAAGATGAGAATAAAACGGGTTACGTAAGTGTTCCGCTGCATTTTGATAGATCGAAACAAAACATAATGAGTACACCGGGTTTTATACAGGATGTGTAGACACTACTACTGCTGCCAATCAGAGACCAAGCGTTAAACTCAATTTCCGTGAAGAGAGAACAGAACACCAGCCAGCTTCATTAGTGCTGGTGCCATCCAGTAGAAACCAGCCAGTGTGTCTCTCTACATCCCTCTCCAGATGAGGTTCTGGACAGCAGAATGCTTCCCTCTTAAGGCTAAATACATTGAGTAAACGCTGGACAGGGCAATTTAATCATTCATCAACTTACTTTTGCATCCACTGCGCAAGTGAGAAGTTATTTTTATATATTCCATATGGTCATATTTAGTTCACACTGGATGCATTAAGACATGAGAATGATGCTCTTGACACACTCTCCATACAGTGCCTGAGTCACATATGTAAACAGACTGAGGCCAATGGTGAGCATCTGTGGCAGAGACATTACCGCGCTGAAGACACTCGTCTATGCTACTCATGATACAAGCATAACATGCCAACTCTGACTGACGAATGACTCTAGTCTTCATGCTGACATTATATATGAACGATACAGAAATGCAGGAGAAAATAACATGGTCATGGTATACTAACCTATAAGGAACTATAAGAATACTTTATATATCAATTATATAGCAATGCATCCTAGCATTCAGAGTTTTGATGTCACTTAAAAAAAAAGAAATGAATACTTTTATTCAGCAAAAATAACTAAACTGATCAAGAAGCGACAAGAAGTATCATTAATAAACTGTTTTGAAAAATGTGATTTCCCTCAAAAATATTAAGAAGTTGAACTGTTTTTAACATTAATAACACATAATAATAATTGTTTCTTGAGCAGCAAATCAGCATATTATAATGATTTCTAAAGGATAATGTGACACTGAAGACTGGAATAATGATGCTGAAAATTCAGCTTT
Organism: Ptychobarbus kaznakovi; assembly: GCA_027422405.1. NCBI lineage: Eukaryota > Metazoa > Chordata > Actinopteri > Cypriniformes > Cyprinidae > Ptychobarbus > Ptychobarbus kaznakovi. The sequence goes on along the minus strand of CM049795.1, from coordinate 3,985,772 downwards.
GCGTCACAGGAATAAATTACATTTTAAAATATATTCGATTTTAATAATACTACTGTTTTTAACAAATTAATACTACAAATAAATGCAGCCTTGGTGAGCATAAGAGACTTAGTAGCACATGTAAACAATAATACACTAAATATAAATTGAATATTTTCTTATAGCTTTTTTATGATTTACCAATTTTGTACAAAATGTCATATGAATAACCAGCTAGAATCTGGTACATTAATTTTGTCATAGTTAGATTCACTGATTTTGAATTTATTTAGACAGATAGAGAACAAACTAAGAACGATCACTAGATAGAACAACAAGTGAAAGACCATTTGACAGACATAAGTGAAGTGTAAGCTCTTGCTTAGTCTGTATCAAACAAATTAGACGACATCTGATTTGTGCTATTTTTGTACATCTGACTCCGTCCCTTGACTCTAGTCTCAAACGTTTCCATATTGCACAGATTCTGTAATGCTCTGATTTCATGACACAATAGCTTCTACATAAAGCACTATTAAGAGAAAAAGTAAAAACGCTGCATTTACAGTTAATTTAAAGAACAGATTGAAGCTCAAATTCTCCTGATCTATTGTGGAAGCACGTGGCACGTGATGATTTACATGTGATGACAGCCACTGCACGTGTCTGCTCTGGGGCTCAGAGCATATTTACGGACGTGTCTATCCTAATGCAGCTCTTGAATGGGAGGGGAAGAACATCACTTTACCATTTACAGAAATCAAATTCGGGAGTTTTAGCTTTTAGTTCATGGGTGTTGGCTGCTATTTGGTAGTGTAAAAATGACTTTGGAGATGTACTTTTAAAATGTACAGCATTTCTCTTTCCTGCGAAAATGTGCCTAAATATTGATGACTGATCCTATTGATATCAAACTGATGTCCAATCAAATGCTCTCTGGAATGACAATATCTCTCTCTCCCACCAGTGCATCCCGCAAGTAAATCACAAGTCTTACCTCATTTATTCACTTAAATAAAATGCTAAATGTAAAAAAGAAAATCCTAGATCGACTAGACCTAACTTTCCATTTCCTTTTCTCATGACCTATTTTTCCTTTGCCCAGTTCCTGTCCATTCAAAGCATATTAGTTTCCATCTTTTGTTGAAAAAAATCTTTCTTTCTGCCTGGCTTGGATGTACTGAAAACGGAGGGCAAGGAATGAAAGGCCAATGTTGTCACCATGGCACGTGTGGAAGTGGCTCATTTCCACGCAGACGTCAGGTGGACCATGGGACACGTGCCCTGTCTCCCATCCCTCTGATTGCTTCTTCCGTCATCAATGGCTTGAGAAATCAAACAAGAGACAGGCAGGCATACAGTCTAGCACTATGACACACTTGTCAACGCAGATGATGAATGGAAGATGGAAAAGCTTGAATGAAAAACCCAATGTGTTAAAATGGCTGATTGTTGTTGAAAGCCATTTGGGAAGTGATATCATCTAATCTGCATCTGCATCTGCTTCACTAAAATTGAATTCCAAATGAGTCCCAAAAAGAGCCCTGCATGAATAAAGGAATAATTCATCCAATAAGTGCTCTTTTTTTCCATACAGTGTAATGAATGAGCATTTTAAACAATTCAAGATTTGGTCCACGCTCATTAGTGTATATTTCAAGTCTTCTGAAACCATGACACCGACATTTAAGTTAGAATTCACAAAAAATTCCACGATACAGGGATGAATCAAATTGAGATTAAATCGTTCTTTTGAGTCAGATGTTTTCAATTAATAATTTGATTCAGTTCACAAAACCGTCCATAAATTCCCCCTGGCTTCAGAACCAAAAGCACCATAAACCATCATAAAAGTGGACCATACCACGCAAGCACTTATTCCAAGAATTCTAAAGAAATGACACAAAAATGTTTTTTATTCACTACAAATATTTGAGTCCTTGCTCTCCTTGACATGTACATAACAGAAGCAGCAATGTCAGATTTGTAAAAAACAATAATTATCTCTCGATGAATCAGTTGATCCAGCGCACAGAAGAAGTCTGAATGATTGAATGATTCAGATGACTCTGAAGGATCTCAATTGGGGCTTTCGCACCGGAGGAACCTTTTTATAGTTCCTAAAAATACAGGTGGAAGTACCCTCTTTTTGTGTGTTTGAACGTATTTAGTACTAGGAGCTCCGTTTTGGAAACTAAATTAGCTCCTACTCCAGAGTGGGGTTCTATAGGAACTACCAGTGACGCAAGACAAGTGTTCACTGATTGGCTAAATACATGAAATACCGGCTACCAGAAATGTTTTAAATCCATGTAAAATGATTTGCTCCATGAACATGGAAAAAGCAATAATAACGGCATTTAGCTACCTGTTGTCTACAGCGTTGTGTTCTTTTCTCAGCCTCGATGATATGTAACACTGAAAGTTGTATGTCATAGAAGATTTAGTCTTTTTTATGCTCGTTCAGTCTTGTAAATTGTGCATTTTCATTCCATCTCAGTTATCACAAATCCCACAACACACAACAAAAACAGCTCTGATCATGGCGTTCCTCATTCACCAGCTGTTGATGTTTGTAAAATGTCACGAATAATAACGTCGCTGTCTGAGTTCCTGCTATCGGTGCGAATGCAATCTGGAAAATGGCCCAAGGGGGAAATGGTTCCTCTCTAGGAACCACCCTGCTGGCTAGTTCCTAGAACTAAGTTTTTAGAATTTCTTAATGACTTGGTTCTTTATTCAAAACTACTGTACGGAATGTCTTTAGAAGACTTGGATACTTTAGTTACAAATCATTTATCTTATCTATATTAATTCTCAGTCTTAAAGATATCAGAAGGTTCAATGATAACAGTTTAATACAAGCATGAGAGGGGTCATTTGGGGACTCTTAGAAGGCACCCTGGGAGCTGGGTAACTAGTGGTTGTCATCAAGAATGGCAGAGAAGACACACTGTAAAAAATGGCCATGATTTTAACAGTAAAACTGTGAAAATGCTACAGTAAATCCTGTTAAATGGTTAATGGCAAGTTCCTGTAAAATTTACAGGGAAAACCGTAAACTGACGCTCCCAGAATTCCCTGCGTTGCATTTCAAATTTTGTTTGAATTTGATGTTTTGTCTTTTTCTTCTTAGTTTTTTTTCTCATCAGTTATGTTTATTAGGGTTGTAGGTTACATCTAATGTCGTTAAATTAATGTTTATTGCATATTTCAGTTTAACGAGTCTCAACATGATGGTATTTAGTGCTTGTGTGAATGACACTCTACACCTTCTATACATGTTATTATTTAAAAGCTGCTTGTGATGGGCTTTGGTTCATCATGTGACTTTCTCATCACCACCTGCATTTGGTGGTTATCAGTGTATTTCAAAGGTACAAAACAGATTTAAGTACTTCAATAGGTTGGGTATATTAACACTGTATCAGTTAATTAAATTACGGAATTTAACTGTAAAACCAAAAATGTTTTTACCATATTTTTTACAGTAGAATTCCAGAAACCATAGCTGCCAGTTTTTTTACCGTAAATTTTTTCACTTTACTTTCAATACATTTCCCTTTTTGTCCACTGTCTCATCCACCTCTGGGGCTTTGCACATAAAATACTGCAGATACTGCCATAATGACCAGACAATGCACATCTTTTAGACAGAGAATGATTTTCAGTCCCTCTCAATAAAAATGTCAGTGCCAATTCTTATTGTGCCTTCTTGGAGGTCATTAGGCAGTGACAATGGAAGGAAGAACAGAGGCAAATAAGAAGAACAAAAGAATAAGAAACCGTATTGATTTATCAACCTCAAAGAGACAGAAATTTGCATCTACTTTCAATGAGCTGCATCTGATGTCGGCAGTACTTCAAACCCATAATTCAATGTTTTTTAATCTACTAAAATGAAACACCGGCAAAAACATGAGTGCTTCTAAGAAGAAATTTAAGTTTTCTATTTAAAATAAATGAGAAATGCTCATTCACAGTGGACACTGATTGGCTGGAAAGACTGATTTAAAAGAAAGTACTATAATAATGCGCTTGAAATTGCTGGTAATTTACTGGTGCTTCACTGCTTTAATATATGATGTTTGTTGACAACAACTTCAAAAAAATAAAGTCTGTTTTTATTTTGACCACAGGATATTATACGGAAAAGGCATGTTTTTCACAGCTCAAAAATTATTATATAAATACTAACAAACATGATAACGGAGGACTTTCGTCATTCAAATAAAAAATGATGTGATCTTTTGCACATTGCAACATACATAAAGTTGTGCATGCTTTTAAATGCAAGACATGCAAATCATGAATGAGCACAGTCAGCTACACTTTAACAGACTCCATCAATTTAGCCCCCTATACAGAACAAAAAACAAGTGTACTATATGTTCATCCCTTTTAGATCAAATGTCATCATAGCCCTGAATGAAGGGATCTGTGAGTGTGTAGTGTGCAGATCCCTGCATCCTCATCTGTACAGAATGGCTGTTCTAGGAAACGACTGCCACACTGAGGAAAATTACAGGGCTAAAGTGCATCGGCCCGGCCCTCCAGCCCTTAAAATTAGCTGCCATTCTGCAGAGCTCTCGTCTGCCTGAGTGCTAATTAACATCGGCAGGGGGGTGGTGAGTAGAGGTTTGGTAGCAGACTATACCATACAGCTCCTTAAAAGCAGATTATTAGATTTTTTTGTGGTAGAAACTGATTTCAAGACAATGCCATTACACACACACACACACACACACACACACACACACACACACACCACACACATACACACACACACACACACACACACACACACCTTCCCTATTTAACACACACACACACACACACACACACACACACACACACACACACACACACACACACACACACACACACACACACACACACACACACACACACACACACACACACACACACACACACACACACAGAGCAAAGGTCAATGTTTTTAAATTAAATTGAATGAAAATTGAATTAAATCGAATTAAATTAAATTAATTAAATTGTAACCTATTCAGTACTGTACCCAAACAGAATTGATTCAGGTTTCAGGAAAAGATGCCAAACCCATGACCCAGTTTTCTCAGGGAATATTGATCCAGCATTCCAATGATTAGCAACACACATAAAGTTGAGTACACACAAACACAGTGTGTGTTCAGTGATTTGAACTAATCTAGAAACCTATAGGACAACCCTGCATGGGGCAGTCGAGGTCGAGATTGTGCCCTAATGGAAACGATGTTATGAAGAAAGAGAGAGAATTAGCAGCACTACGTTTCATGGATGTGGACAGAAGTTCATCATCTCACCTATTTATATAGTAAGATCTAATTCAACACACAAAACCTGCAAACAATACAATCACTTGCAAGGCAATGAAAAGATACAATGAAAGATAATTTATATATTACAAACAAAAAAACAGACTGCAAAAACATTCTTCATTAGATATGGTTTTACTTTGCACCATAAGCGTCTCTTCAACTAAGGGTGCTAATATGTGATTAATAAATAATGATAAATAGGGGTTAATATAATTTGTTTAGGCTACAGTGGACAAAAAAAAAATGTGTTTATGTTTTATTTATCTTTTCCAGTGTCTAGATTCACTATTTTGTATATCAGTGTAGTATACTTTGTGTTATAGCCATGTTTTGTACAAGTACTTGGTGAAATGGGTGACTTCAGACCTCCAAAAAAAGCCCCTTTAGCAGAAGCATCTGTAACATTAAAAGTCCAATTATTTAGTGTTTTAAATTCAACAGTCTTTATGATTATGGCTCCATACACAATGGGTAGCAAGGCTTCAGCGAAGAAGAATAGTGGGCAAAAAATGGACAGTGACTGTTGAACATTGAGAAGGATTGTGTCCAAACAACAGAATTACTGCAGCAGAAGTGACAGCAAACCTCAATATTGACCTTGAAGACCCCGTTTTCACAAAATTAAAGCTTTACAAAGCTCACATCCATTACAGAGGTGCTAAAACTTAAATCACAGACAGCAATGCTAAAAAACAGGCAAACAAGGCAGGCAGTGATTTCCTCCCCCAACACATAGGCCTGTGCCTTCCAGTGCATGTATATACACTTTCTGGAAACTGTTAGTCAACGAGTTAATAAACCATCGAGAGTGTGGAAACAGAGCGCATATATAAAAAAACCCACAAAAACACCCAGCTGAAAATATCTTTGTAGCTGATCCCGCCGTTCAACTTTGACTGCATGATCAATATCTGAGTTTAGATGTCAGAGCGGACTGCTTTTATTACTATTAAATGAGTGAAACTGAAGCTTTGCTGGAGCTCTCTTTTATCCACAACCCTACACTTCAGTTTGCATCATCTAACCCACTTTTCCATGAAAAGCTCGTTTTATTCCTGTCTTTGCTTTGTTAAAGTATAATGAATACTTCAAAGTGAGCATGTCAGTTTTTTTGCCTTTCTAAATGACAGACTGCTCGATTTGAACAAACGCACAGGTGACTTTTATAGTTCTTCTGTCTGTGGGTTGGGGGCATCTGGGTTCATTGCGTCTACCAAGCGTATACCTGAAAAAAACTGACCTCAAAAAAGTCTGAAGGATCGTGTTTCCAAGGCTTCAGATCTCTAAGCTAAATTATTCAGCCGTGTAATTCAGTTTCTCCAGACGTGAACCTCTGTTCACCCACATCCTGCACAAATGAATAGCCATTTAAATCAAACGAATAACATAAATAGACATCAAATGCATTTTCATGATGCAAATGTAGAATAAATGCATGTTTATGGGTAATCAGTAACTTGCATCATGTAAAATCGCTATTCTGTGTAATGTCATACAGACCGAATAGCTAAAAACATTTAATCACTGACAAAGATGTTGCTTTCCTTGCCCTCCAAACTTTATCAGGTCAACAACAAAGAATACAATGACTGATGTTTCACACTGGTAATCTTTGGTGGTTTGGTGCAGATCACAATGTTGTTTAACTGCACAAAATTGTGTTTCAATTTATCTATTCAGGCTATTATTAGGGCAAAAATCATGCGCCAAACAGGCACACGTGAAAACTGACTCATCAGAAGAGCCCTTAGACAACAAAAACATCTAACAAATAGCTCTTTACTCAAATATAATAAAACACATTGGTCACGTTTTTGCTGTAGAAAATCAATAAATGTTCACATGCTGATATAAATGTTTTTTTTTTTACAACTACAGTTTTTATGAATGTATTTTTAAATGCCAATGAGCTGCTGGTCTCCGCCCCTTTACAGCTCGTTCCTAAGATACTCTGCTATAAAACATATGTTTGGTTTTGATTATCATGCATATCGTGCTGAAATCATGCGTTTTAAAGCCATATCATTTAAACTTCTGATATATGGTTTTCTGAGCACACACATCCGAAGCACGCACACAGAAAGCAGCTTTCACGTGGCATATGAGAACTAAAAAGTTCTTCCATGTCTTATTGTGCTTAAACTGTAAAATACACACAAGTTTATGTTAAAAAGACAGTTACACAGTTTATGTCTGTGAAGGTATAAACTGCTGGGAAAGAAATTGCACGTTTATATTACAACGGTGTATTAAGTGACAGCAGCATAATATACAGTACCTATGCTGCTGTCTACGCTGTTAATATGACCCAAACAATAAAATAAAAACAGAAAATCTCTGTCAAAAGAAAAGTGTCTGTCAGCAGTCGTGGATGGGGCTTGTAAAATGTCGTCACATTTGACGGATTCTGCGAACAGATTGTTCTGAGACACTGTTTATGATTTATGGGGTTTAATAAAAGGACAGGGCGGATTTATAACATTATGGTGGTTGTGTACACACAATGCCAACACACATTTATGTTCAAACATGTAAAAGTGAATTTTGCATAATAGGTGCCCTTTAAAACAGCAATACTTGAACATTAATTTCTCACATTGAGAAATAAAATAAATATCTCTAAACTATTCTGTATATATTTTCTCCACTCAGATAAGAAATAAGCACTAAATATAATTTATATTTTACTGATTTACTAAAAAAGTTAGTCAGAGCTGAAAGGGCATCAGGGAATGTACCAGTTCTTTATATAAGGCTATACAGTATAATTATTTTGTGCCTTCTCAAAAGTATTTACGGACTCATTAATGTAATCATGAGGGAATCAGAATGATTACACAATTCCCTTTGCTGTTCACCAGCACATGATTTCTCAGATCTGAGTTGGAGTGGAATAAGAGAATCACTTGGACAGAGAGAAAGGAAAGCTGGATATCTGGGGAGGGGGTTCTCAAAGAACATAACATGAGACTTGATGTAGGTCATCGATTCAGAAACGTGTGTCAGTGGACGAGAGTGCATAACCCTGAAGACGTCAGAGCGGAGGAGAGGAAGAAAGAGATGTGGAGTCTCTTTATTTAGCATCTATTATCTATCAACAAGGACTTATCGACTTGAATTTTCAAATATATTTCTCCTTTTAATATGACAAAAATAATAAATCCAGAGTTAAAGCTGAATTGTGAAATGGCTTAAGATGAATTATTACTGTTATTACTGAATTCAACTAAATTAAACACAGTAATGTAAGTGTTCTTCCATCATGGTCCATAACATTATTTAATAAGATGACATATATACAAATATTTTTGAATTCCTATTTTTGAATCAAGTTTATCCCAATTAAAAGCAATTCAAGGAATTTCATTGGAATGTGAAAAAGCCTTTTCAATTTGATTCTGAATGGCACACAACCCTTGCTGATTTACTGCTTTGGGAAAAACGAGTTCTGTTGGTAAGTTCCTTTCTAAAGTAATAAACAGCTTAGACTATATAGAAAGCAACTGTTATATTCAAAATCACAGTTACCTCACCTGTGACACAGTTACCAACCTTCTCTGACACTTCAGTGGAGAGAACGAGAGCTCAGGGTCAATCTCAGCAGAATAAATCCAGTTATTTGAAAGCTCCCCGGACAACACATACAGTACAGGCTGTCACATCTGAGCCACCTCAGCTTTGCTTATGAAGGGAAATATATGCGTCATCCAGAAACAACAGGCATCGCTAAAACCCAAAAGCACCACAGGGGAAAGTGGCCACCTGTGAAGTCCAGACAGTCCATATAAGCCATTCTTTCTAGTGACCCCGTTCACAAGTGAGACAGACTGAATCTCTCACTTTCCAATCTGTCTGTAAAGCCGTGGCCGCCAAGCAGATGGACAAATGATTGTTCTGCTCACAAGACAGATGAATATACCACTGTCACAAAGTGAGGAGAGATGACAAACAGAATAACGCCAAGGAATCTAGGCTGACAGCGCATACACATATTCAGGCTTTTCAGGCCTTTTATTTAGGTCCATTGGCAGCATCTTCCCACTCTCAGAGCAGTTTGTGATGTTGTCTGGTTTAGACTAGCAAATTTCCCCAGGAGTCACAAAAAGTCAGAGTAGATAAAGTTATAAAATCACTTTAGAGAGACCGTTTATCTTCAGCATTATGCAGTCAGAGGAAGCAAAGAGACATTCTGAGGAAGTAAACGGATGACATTGTATTTTAGAAAGCTCAGATGAGACAGAAAATGATTCACTGAAAAAAAATGGTGTAGAATGTTCTATGAAATTTTTACAGTATTTGAAAACATGTTTGCATTTGAAACCAAGTGAACCCTAATATTGCTATTCATAAAAAATAATTACTATCATTGAGGGATGAATGTGGGAGCGATTTACACGTGCCATCGCTTTTGAAACAATAGCCAGTGTGTTTTGGGGTTGTCTGAATTTTGGGCTTTTAGAAATACAGCCTGGACTAAACTTCCAATAACCCACAGTGCTCACCAATTGAACCTAACAAACTCAATGAATCCCACGGCAGACAATCTAGTTGGAACATCATCTGCAGTAAACAATAAATGAGATTTATATATATAAAAATACCCATCATATGCCATCTACGCCTGAAAATGCCTCTCTTTGTACCTGCGTATTGATGCCAGAAGGTCAGGTATGAATCATTACTCACATGCTGGTTCAATAAAGACTAATAATCAGGTCACGCACGTGATGAGACAGCAGGAGATGTTTCACACATTCAAAACATGAATGATTTCTATGAATAATTACTGAATGTAAATGCTGTACTAGTTACGGTGCATAATAAGAGTGATGAAAATGACACCGCATGTACTGTGTAATGTGAGCCTGGGTATGGTCTTGTTCTGTCTGATTCCTGAAGGAGACTCGGTGTTGTAGAGTGTGTGCTGAGAGACTGTACAGAAGCTTCTAGTGTAATCGTTGTGACATCTCCACCTGAGTGCTGCTGGAGTCACGCTGTTGCAGAACTAACAGACAAAAATACATGCAAAACTATCAGTCTATCCATATCTATCTACCTATCAATCAACATTATGGGTACTTTTAAACCCATTTTAAAACAGCCAACACAGTTTAAGGAATGAGATATCATTTTTAGTGATAAAATATACAATATGAAATGCATACAATTCTAAACATCAATAATAAAATACTGAAGCAAGGAATTTACAATTACACCTTGCTTTTGAATATTGGAGTCTAGTCGTTACACAGGAAAATGTTTGCACAGTAAGTAACAAGGCTTTAAATCAGAAGTTGTGAAGCGCTTGTTTTTTCCTAGCAGTGGTGCTTCCTCTTTGCATAATTCAAAACATTTGGAAACTAGACTTTTTGTGAATTCTGTCCTTCAAATTGTTGTGGGAAAAAGTGAAAACAAAACCTAGTTCATGACACAAAACCTAGTTCATGACCCCCCTATTGTGGTTTATAGCAGGTTCCTATCGTGATAACTGATGCTAAGATTTGTGTCAATACAGAAACTAAGTTTTAAAAACACAAAAAATATTCACTTAAATAAAAGAAAAATAAATAAAAAGTAAAAAAAAGTGTGACAACTACCACTGTGGTCTTCTCTTTTGCCAAGACGTGGAATAATCTCTCTCTCACTTATTTCGGTTCTTGCACCAAACATTTCTGGTTTCAATTTTCACCATCCATATTTCCAGATGTGCAATATTTCTGTCATTAAGGTTTTTTTCACTGTGATTTTCTGGCAATAAGGAGCTATAAACGTTACTTGTACGATGAGTATCTGACACATTCACCCAGATTTACATGCACTTATATCATTATTTCAGACAAACTCCAATAAAAAAGCTTTAGTATATTAATCTTTAAACAAATAGACAGTATTTTTCCTCTGTATTCCCTCACTTGTTTTTGTTCTCCTACAGTATATCATATTTTTTGTTGAAATCTAAAGTGCTTTTTTTCTCTCGTACAAATTCACATTAAATATACAAATCAACTTAACTGGAAAAGAGATAAACACGTCTGTGAGGGCAACACTGACAGATGATCAGAGCACAATCGACAGGGTTTGATTAATGTTCATAATGTGACAGCTGATGTGGTGATTTCTGCAGCGGTTCAGCCAAAGTGTCTCGGACACTGCGGGAATAAACTCTAGGTATGTCCTTCTCTCAACTCACAGATGGAGCTAGACAAGCTTTCACGTGAAATTGGGCCATCTATCGATTCTGTGAAAATGCCTGCCATTGACTTTTTAAACCGACAAACAGACAGAAAGAAAGAGAAAGGATATAAAATAATTACAGAGAAAACTGTAATTCAGTACAAAGAATAAAACATTGCATTCATTTTTCAAAGATTTTTCAAGCTGTTCGTGTTCAACATTCATGGAAAGACTTTACACACAATGCAGCTGTCAGCAGTTCTGAGATCAGCTTTCGATCGTGTCTGAGGGGAGAGAGCAGCTTTATAAAGAACAAGTCCTTGCACTTTTCTGCTCAGATACACTCAAACTTTCTCCAGGGAAAGTTTAACAGATGAGAAAAACTGAGAGAGCGGTTGGAGGTTTCAGAAGAGAGAAAGAAAACCTGCTGTGAGGGAAGTAGAAGAAGTGAGGGCCAATAAGAACTGTGCCGCTGAATACTAATACTGAAGTTACCAAGAAAGCCTTCATTTGATTTATATAAACTTTTCACCACTTGCTGTTTAATATCTGAACACGATTATACAATAGCATACATTATATTATTAACATCAATTATATAAACAGAATGTAGGTGTTTAATAATGAACATCGTGATGAATTTGGGGTCACTGTGCTTTTTTGCACCGTTACAGTTCACAGTACATTACAGTACAGAATCCGGTTTATTTTTGGATCCCGACACCAATGAGGGTGAAGTCTCAACATATCCATCTGGATCTCTACATGATTCATCTGAAAGGTGGATTAAAGAGGTGGATCTGACAGATAAGACAGGTATCGACGGAAGAGGGTCTATTATTTGCGACGTCTGACTATGTCAGCGGGGATTCTCTACTGAGACCTATTATATCTGCCTCCAGCGGATCTGATTTCCCAGCTATCATGTCTGCAAGAGCCACGAGGGAGCAAGAATGGTTTATCCCAGAGCGTCACATTGACCTACATTCTGTGACACATTTCTGATGTTCATCCACATGCAACAGTTTCTTGTAACTCCATGAGTCATCATAGAGATCCTACAGAGACTCTGAAATAAGCATCAGCACTGATCCAGCTGACCAACGGTGCCATCCACGATGCCAATTCCACACAATAAAGCAATCCCATTAACACTGGCCAGGACAGCAGGGTCAGAGATGTTGTTTTAAAGATAATTGACGTGAACGAAAGAGGAGTATGAATGTGTATAATTATATGACTAATCCTATAACAGATCAATGGGGGGAAATGAGAAGAAATATGTTATTATATACAGTTCAACTTTGTTTGATAGTTCAACATGCAAACTGATGTTAAATAAAAAACCTGGTGAGAGAATCTGGGAAACTTATCCAACCACAATTGTAACCGGCATGGTTTTAAAATCTACAGTCCTTACAGCCCATCATGCACTCAGAACCGACTTTGCCCCATTTACTAATAACTGCATCTGCTTCAGGGAACATTTCCCATTTCCATTACCAACCTGCACGTGTCTCTCATCCATCAGATCCGAATAAAAGCCACAGCAACCCAAAGGACAAAACAGTTCATTTACATAATTTGTGCTTGCTGCAGTTGCCAATGATCCAATAAAAATGAGAAGCAGTGTAAATATATTTACATTTATGTATTTAGCAGACGCTTTTATCCAAAGTGACTTACAGTACATTCAGGCTATACATTTTTTTGTCAGTATGTGTTCCCTGGGAATCGAACCCACAACCTTTGCGCTGCTAACGCAATGCTCTACCACTGAGCCACAGGAACATATTACTCAAATATTTGAGTAATATTCACTTATAAAATACACATCCCTGCTCTTATGTACCCGTTTGCAAAGTTAAAATATTAAAAACTTTTATTTCATGATACTTTGATGTATAGAAAGCAAATAAAAAATTGAAATATCAAAACAAAATCAAGTCTGTCCCCAAACTTATTAACTTATATTTTTTATATAGAGACCACTTTGTCTCATTGGACAGTTTGGCGGACATTGTTTAGTCAGATAACACCTTTCAATCTGAAATACGACGCATTACAGATGTAAAACTTTGAATGCAAGGCTTTATGTCCATCAATGTTGTGAGCTTTTCAGTTCTCTTCTTCACAAACTAAAGCTGCATAATGTTCACGGAGACAATTGATAATCACACCGCTGTCATCGCCAACCAATCAGTTCGTTGCATAAATCAGGCCGAGTCGCTGTGCTGAAGAGCATTTTATAAAAAGAAAGATTTCAACTGCCAGAGAAGATCAATTGCAGTCATCAATATTTCATCTCTCGCAATCACTCTTTACTCAAGCCTACAGTGCAATATTAGATAATTATTTGAAGATTGCTGCAGTTTTTTTCCTCACAGTGAGTTTTTAGAAAGCCGTGTGTTTAGTGACCTTATGAGACCTGCAGTTCCGGCAGCGTTTCTCTGTGAGGGAAAGATTATGAAACCTATATAACAGAAACACCTTAATTCGTTGACCTTTAAAGGTCAGAGAAACGGAGATAGCTGGAGCTGAAATATGGCTTCTACATGAGAAACTCAAGGACATTCAAACACCCTTTAAATGGTAAACGGTCACAGATCCATCTGAGCGTATAAGAGTATAGATGTGATACTTCTGTCACCATGTCCCCATTTCCTCCTACATACTGACATGGCAAGAGACCGTCAGCGTTCAGTCATTATGATGAGCAGTGACTCAACGAGCTAAAAGCACATGTGTGAGAACAGCAGGCTTTTGATAACACACATTCATCAGATCAAACCTCTTCTGGAAAAGTCAACCTACGTACACTGCTGTGCGAAAGTTTGGGGGCAGTACAGTTTAATGCTGTTGTCCTTATGCTCATCAAGGCTGCATTTATTCGATTCAAAATATAATGAATCAGTAATATTATTACAATTTTAAATACATTTTTATTTGAATATATTTTGAAATATAATTTATTTCTGATGGCAAAGCTGAATTTTCAGCATCATTACTCCAGTCTTCAGTGTCACATGATCCTTCAGAAATCATTCTAATATGCTGATTTACTGTTCAAGAAATGTTCTTATTATTATCTGTGCTGAAAACAGTTTTATATCTTCGTGTAAACCATGAAACTTTTTTTTCAAGATTCTTCAAAAAATAAAAAGCAGCAGCAGCAGCATTTATTTAAAAATAGATTTTATTCATAAATGTCTTTACTGTCACTTTGATCATTTTAATAGGTCTTTGCTGAAGTATTACTTTCTTATTAAAATATCTTACAACTCTTCTTTTTTTGGGAAAAGAGGGAAAAAAAACTCCTTCAATCATCAGGATCTATTCTAGAATGTAAAGTCCACTTTTACAAATGATTGAATTCCATATGAATATGTTTGTCCTACATTTATTCTTGAAATGTCATTATGAAAAAAGTAATAATTTCATCTTGACTTTACTAGTATCTATCATATTTTAATGATTGACAATTGTAAGAAAAAGTAGGCCATGTCTAAAGCTGGCACAGAATGAGTTCCACCAGTGGCTGGGCATAAAGTTCACGGAAGCGTATTGCACCTGGGTAATTTAACCTTATTATCCCAGATCATCATTTTTGAAACTCAATTTTAGACACAATGCACAGCTTTCATTTCATCTGGCAGGAATTCAATGATATTCATCACAACACGCTAACTGACTTTCCAAATAAAAGGACTGCTGAATTCAGAAAGATCACCCTCAGTTGAAAATACATACCAGACATGTAGAAGTCAATATTTTCCACAAGAAAAACACCCTAAGAAACTTGTTACTTAAACTGAAACAGCCAAAACATGCATGAGACATGTGTCATTACATTATAAACTAGATTTGAAAATGTTGTCTATGATAGTGGTCCCTAAATACAGTATGTTCAATAGAGCACACCTGTCGTCATGATGTTCTGGTGCCAAGTCTGAACGTTCAGTCAATGTAAATCTTTATGTTTTTGACTATTTTCTAATCTATCCAAGGTGTCAAAAAAATAAATAAATTTGATCACTAAGAAGAAAAATAGCACACACTTTGATATCTCATATCTTATATATTATCCAACTGTACACTTTTACTTTCACTTTTCAGTTATAAAACATTATCAACCAATTCTCAAAGGGACGAATCCTGTCTTTTCTCACCTCTCCTTGATGTTAGGTAGCGCTGCAATTCAATGCGATTTCATCATTTCATAATTTCTGATGAAATCCTAGTACCCTGCCAACACACACAGCTCTAAGGAGAAAAAAAGAAAGATGTGAAATGATGTTCTTTTGGGTGCATTTCAATTCCAACGATCCCAGTGTTCAGAACAGTGAGTCACATCAACAGTCTGAATATGTGCAATCAAATAACAGAACAAAAGTTAACGGGATGTGTTCTGCCAATGCATCTGTAGGATAATAACATTATGTGAAAATCATCATTTAAAGGGATAGTTCCAATAAAAATATAAATTCTGCCATCATTTATTTACCATCTTGTCATTACTAACCTGTACAGCTTGCTTTCTTCTGTGGAACAATTTAAGATATTAGATTTTTTTCTTTCAATAAATGAAAGTCACTGGGGTTTAAAACAACACTGGACACCATTGACTTTCATTGTAATGGAAACAACAACAAAAAAAGGTCTTACGTGTTTGGAACAACATGAGGGGGAGTAATTAAAGACAGAATTATCATTTTTGACTGAACCATACCTTTAAAAATAAAATAATGGATATATAGTTCTAAAGAAGCACACTGAAACTTTATTTTATATTATAATAATCCACCTGCACTAATAAAATTATATGACTAGGTTTAGCAAAAGAAGATACCTAGTGGGGTCTAAAACTAAATTGAACCCCGCTGACTTTCATTGAACCAAGATATGCATAATTAAAACATGCATGCAATGGATATTGTTGAATAAGTAATGTAAAAAAAATGTTATGAAAACAACTGGAATTGAATGTCTTGAGCTGGACATTTTGTTCTAAAGTATCACACAAACACTTTCAGAATCATTCATTTTATAATAATGCACCTGCACAAAATGTTATATAACTCATTTCCAGATTTATAGGACAAACCATCAACGGATGCACCTGGTGCTTCCATGACAATAAACAAACAAAAACATCAGGATACAATTTTAGGAGTGGAAAAATAGGTTAGTTTGCTACAGTAATGTAGGTCAGTGCTCACTCACATGCAGCTTTCGGAGTGTGAGCAAAGCCCAGATGACCGACATCTTACTGACAACCGAGAGCCTGAGGAGACGGGGACAAAAAACATCATCTGATCCGGCTGAAAACGAGGGCTCGGGGGTCTGTTCATGCCCCCTCACAGGCTCTACAAATGACATGTATGACGTGATTCAGCTTATTGAGTTACACAGCAGTCGATGAGCATCTCGGCCAACATATGAGCTTGGATGTATGGGAAATTAATATATTGAACGGAACGACTGCAGTTACGAGCTCCACAAGTCTGACCCACATTTAGAGTCCCGGCTAGTTTACTCAAAGTGAAAGAGCTCTCATCCATCTAGATAAGGGCCTCTGTATTGAAATGATTTACATGACAGAAGTGCTTAGTTTAATAACAAAGATGCATCCGTGTTGATCAATTAGACACATACCTGAGGAATAAAAGACTCCATGGCAACTAATAACCAGCAATATAATCATGTGAACTAAAGCAAGCATCACTATACGGCTAGGGATTTAAACAAACCCCTAATTCAATGTTCACACTGACGATTTGCAACGTTAAAGTGGAAGGATGTTATTAAATATCAATCATATAGAGATGCACCGATAAAAATGTGGTCAATACAGATACTGTAGTTTCATGTTAAAACTGATAATCAGTTAATGCCATTGTTAAAATACCTATAGACCTGTTTGAATTAAAATAAATAAATCAATAAAATCTATAGCTTTTTTCTTTTTTTTAGTAACATGCTTATCAAGGCTGAATTTCATTGATTAAAAATGCTGTAAAACTATAATATTGTGAAATATTACAATTGAAACCATTCAGAACACAGTAGCAAAAACTGGGAAAGTTATTGAGCACATTTCAACATAGTTGAAAGTAAGAAGAGACAAGCAAACCTCAGCATTGTCTGCAAAAATCGAGTTGCCACAATAGGGACAATGTGACAGTATCATGACAAAAGCCTTATAGTTGAGGATTGAAGAACAATTTAATACAGTCAGTATGTAGTAGGGATAAATCAGAAAACAGTTATATGAATTGCAATCTTTTGGGGAGGTTTTCATGCTTTATACATAAGACACGGACCAAAGAAGACTCTCAGAAGCAGCTGACAAACAGAAAGAAAATCATGATGATTGTGTTGTGAGGTGACAGAATTTAGGTCACATCGCCGCTTTGATTACTTCTACACTCATGCTGCAAAACACTGCCAGCTCAGACAATGCTGTGAAAAATGGAGCAAGCTGAAACTGGGATCAAGGACACGGGCCTCCGCACAACACATACGAACGCTTGATCAAATAAGCAAAACCCATCCAGGATATTCAACTGAAGAGTAATCCAGCAACTGTAAGAGCTCCACTTCAAAATGAAACTGATATAGCAATACTACAACATGCAAACACACGTAGACTAAGCAGTGGTTCCCAACCACGTTCCTGGAGGACCCCCAACACGGCATGTTTTCCTTGTCTCCTTAATCAAACACACCTGATTTAGATCATCTGCTCATTTGTAGAGACTCCAAGACCTGAAATGGGTGTGTCAGACAAAGGAGAGATGCAAAATGTGCTCCAGGAACGTGGTTGGGAACCACTGGACTAATGCTACAGTACATGTAGAATACTAACACATAAAAGAAAGAGAAATGAAATTATAAAGAGGATTATATTAGGACATTTTATTCAGACCACCAATACATTTGCATGGAGAGAAAGATATATTACATATATTATAAATTTGACGCTCCTTCACTTCTGGCATTTTGTTAATTAATACATTCAATTTCTATGACGCAACATATTTTACACAACAACATTCAATACTCAATATTGAAGGACAAACAGGTGGTTATGCAGAAAGAATAGTTTGTGGAGGTCTTATTACATTTTCCTTATACTAAGATCTTGTTTTGTTCCAATCTTCCCAGAGAGATTCCTTGGGGGGGGGGGGGGATAAAGTGTAGAGTCTTTATGAGCCTATCGTTCAAAAGTTTGGGGTTAGTAAGATCTTGAAATAAGTTGCAAACATTTTGCCATAATACTGTATACTAGGTTTAATACCTTAGAACTGAACATTTAAATAATATAAAGCAATACACAGAAATGTATAAATCAAACAAATGTTTCAAACAGATTAAAGTGCAAAAGAATTATAAAGAATAATAGGTCACACTTTAAAATAAGGTCTCATTAGTTAACCTCAGTTTATGCATTGACATTAACAATAGGCAATATCTACATTTGTTACAGAAGTTATTATTCTTTGTTAAAAATACTGCTGTTAGTTAATGTTAGCCCAGATCTATTAAATAATACATCTACAACTTCTGATTTTAATAAAGTGTTATTAAATGTTGAAATTAACTAAGATTGATAAATACTTAAGAAGATTTTTTCATTGGCAGTGTATTTTAACTAATGAAGCCTTAATATAAAGTATGACCAATAAACAATCAAAACATTTTCAAAAAATATCTAGAGCTGCATTAACACTGCCATTCTTAACATACAGATACGATAATTTGACCATATCCATTTTTTTGGCCCACGTGTTTACATTCACTTTAGACATGAGTGGTCTCTGATATCGGTGTTTAACTTCCTCCTATCAGTGATTGCTTTACTATGCATATGGTAATTGGCCCACAGGTTTTGAATGGCCGTGCTACTAAAAATATTTATATAATTCATGTCAGGTGGATATTATTATTTGCAAGCATGCACAACAGCTGTCATGGATGTTTTGCAGCACAAAATCTGACTGAACGGTTAAAGACCTGAAAATAATGGTAATTTTCATTTGTTATTTTATCTACAGTTCATTAGATGAAGAATTATGAAGTGAAATAAAGTAGCGCTGTAAAGATTATATTTATTTGAATGAATTTCAATGAACTGAGAGAGAGGGAATGTTCGAGTTGGGTAGCTTAGTGAAGCTTGTTGGTTTAATTCACCTCACTGTTGAGAAATTTAATTGATTTTAATAGTGAAGTTATTGTATTTATAAAATTCACGGGGCAAGGGTTGAAAACCAGCTCCTTGAATGCTATGCGATTTCCACACAAAGTTACCGCCTCAATAAAATGCAAAACGCATATATAGCAGGTATCCAATAAAATGCTATCTTTATGGGCGAACGTGTCGCCCTCGC
The DNA here is from genome assembly GCA_027422405.1 of Ptychobarbus kaznakovi. Lineage (NCBI taxonomy): Eukaryota > Metazoa > Chordata > Actinopteri > Cypriniformes > Cyprinidae > Ptychobarbus > Ptychobarbus kaznakovi. The sequence goes on along the minus strand of CM049795.1, from coordinate 3,965,890 downwards.
ATTGTGGAGGCTCGGAGTTCTGACGGGAATCGGATAAGCATGTTTAGACGCAAGTCCTGATATCAGATATATACCCGATGTGGATAAAATCTACATTTAGAAGTGGCCTAGATCGGATGTAAAAAAACCAGATCTTGTGCGGATTTTTGTTTACATGTATGCGACAAATTCTGATCTGTGTCAGAAGCAATAAATGATGGCAAAACGAAGTGATACTTGTAGATTTAAAACTAAAATCGCCAGTAGGTGGCAGTAAGTCACCGTCTTAATGAGCGAGGCACTTCATTCGTTCGTTCATTCAAAGCAAAAGGCTGAAGTTATGAATGGATTATTAATCACTGACTCTCTGAGTCGTTCAAAGCTGCAGATTCCTTCATTAACGAAACACTGCTGTTGCTTGGAGACGCAAACCGTTCTGTTGCGGATTTCATTGGAACTGTTATTATTTCATTGTAAAATATAACAAACAACTTTGACAACATTGTTTTTAAAATACAGGCTACATTTAAAATGTAAAATGTTCACTTAATATGACCTTTTTTGTTGAAATGCTATTTAAAACCATTGTCACATTTGCAATCGTTTGGATATTCAGGGAAAATTGCATTCTTGCTTCGTATTTTTAACATTAAACAATAACTCGCACAGGGTGTTTCGGTATCAACGAGGGTTTCTTTAATCGATCTCAATGTACGGTCCATCAATAGGCTATTTGTTCTTCATGCTATTAAGTGCTACAAATCTACTTTAAAGATTCAATGAACAACAGCGCGATTTGCTAAAGCAGCATATTTAGTGGGCATCCTGTTATACGCGCGCTGCTTGTGTGGATGCAGTCAGTTCTGACCGCAAAAGATGAGGTAATTTCATGTTATTTGACTGTTTACAACACTCCCATTTTCCTGTTTTTATACTAGAAACGGCATTTTGCTTGTAAGAAACAAATGCTCGGTTGTAATGGTACTTTAAGTTGAGGTAGAATTAAATGACTGCCAAAACTCAGCATTTTGTTCGCGTACCCCCTCCGTTCACCTCATGTACCCCAGTTTGAGAACCACTGGTTTAAATCATATACTTTTAGTACTGCAGCTGCTTTTTAATGGGGTTTCCAGGGTAACGGCTGCATTTCTGCTGTTCCATCAGCGCCATCTGCTGTCAGAGTGATTTAGCGCTTTTATTCAGCGCGTTTACTTCACTCGTTCCGTCATGAGCTTCTCATCCGTGTTGGGCTTGTTTACATCAGAGTGTGCATGCCTCTTTGAAGCAGCATACAGCAGTGTTGTGCATATTCTTAAAATGTATTCCAAAAAAAAGAATAATCTGTAGTAAATAATTATTGACGGTATTTTGAAGTGCCCATGATAATAATATTGTGCATGTTCTTTATCATGATATATTATTAGTATTAGCGAATACCGGCATATGAATCTTTCCAACCCCCAGCTTTTGAACGATAACGAACAAATAACGCAAAGAAAACACTGCATGTGATTGGACTGGCAGATTAAAGGTTAATTAGTTAAACACTTTGCTTTTAACTCGATCAGGCAAAAGCTGGTCTAAAACAGCTAGAAAAAACATGATCACACTTCCGACAAAACAAAAGACAAATTCACCCAAAATCCCGAAGACAAACAGTCCTTAACCTCACCATACTGGACACAGAAGAGCTTGAAGTGGGATTTCATGGCTGCCTGCCAAAACATGTGAGGACTGATCACAAAGTTCTTTCTCTTTGGCCTGTTGATTTGACATTGCACAGGTTATTACGAGCAGTTCACACAACCCCGCAGAGTTTCGCCAACAGCAACATCGCTCAATAAATGCCAGCTAACTACAACAGCTAGTGCTCTGCCCTCGAATCTAGCACATATCTCCCTCAAGGCAGAGGCGGTTCCCTTTAGAATATTCCAGCAAGTCCCATTTCAACATTTCTCAGGCGGATCAGACCAACTCGGCAAGAATGAGACCTCCGATCTGAGATGTTATCTTGGCTATTCCAAGGCGATTCAGTTGCACATCACAGAGAAACGGCTTTCCAAAATCAGCACATAAAAACTCAGGAAAATGGGTCAACACCCTTTCCCCCTCGTCTCTCATCATCACTGCATAAAAACATTTGCGATTAAGCGAGAAATGTGGGAATGCATTTCACAGAATTGAAGATAAGAGCTGTTAAAACAGTGAAAATATATGAAGCAATTCTCTTCACATTTTAAAGTGAAGATAAGTGGTACTTTAAGGTGACTGCAAGAGTGCAACTGCACCTGTAAACAAAACAGAGTGAAATTAAAAGAAAAAGACGGATTGGCTCTTTCACAACCTGCTGTCTAAGAGTGATTTGATGAGACACCTGCATGAGGAAAGTCAGACTACTGAGAGTCAAAGGCGCACTGCATTATTTAATTAAAGAAAAACAACTGGTATTTAAGCCAGAGTTTCTTTCGGTAACTTTGGAAAGGCACCAACAGCCTCAGCGGTGTTAAATGAATGATTAATGTGGTAATGGCTGGAGTATATTGTGTAATTGTGATTAGTCATAGGAATGCTGCACTATAAGCACCTCTAACAATGAGCCCCTTCAGCCTTGGTCCACTTGATTTAAAGTTGTTCAAGATGTGCAAACACAATGAGTTTCATCTAAAAGTTGGCATTCAAAGGTGCACTTTGAACCTCAATCATCGGGTAGGGGAGTGTTGCAATTGCCGTGGTAGATGTGCACTGGCCCATCGCAGTGATAGTACAGCTGGAAGACGTCACCATACCCGTGTTCCCTCCACCATGTGCAAAGCTGTCGGTTCCAGCCGCAGGACAGTGGGTAAAATAGTTCCCTGTGCTCCATCCCGATCATCGTGAAGAAATCCTGATCACCCAGGTGGCCCCGGAAGTGGTATTTCTCCGCAAGGCGAGCCACCCGCTCGGGCTCCAGAAGCTGGTTGTATAAGGTAGAGTGACGCATGGCGTCGAGGTTCAGAAGCATTACGCCGCTGTTGAAGCCCGGCAGACCGTCTGGTGGAGGGTCACCCACACGGGACTTGGGATTCTCTTTGCGGTACTGCCAGAAAGTGTGCCTACGACACAGAGAAGACAATGCAAAGAAGAATTTAAACAAAGAATCATAGCTTTACTATACATAAATTGACAGATTTGAACAAACCCATAACATCACCACAACCTGCACCACACTCTACTACAAACATGACACATTAACTTGTGCAGCTGTTGAAGAGAGGTGTGCTATTTTTTTGTAATTGATTTTTATCCTTCCAGTCTATATCTATCTATCTATCTATCTATTAGTAAGAAAAATGTAAATGTAAATTAAAAATGTAATTAATTAAACAACATAAGGAGAAATATAAATAAAAACGTTCACCCTTTGGGACAAAACAAATACAATCTTTATTATAAAAATAAAATGTTAAATAATTAATAATAATATGTATCGAAAATACAATTATGAATGTATTAAAAATACAAAACGTTATTGTAAAAACAACGTGTTTTTAAAATACATATTACACAAAAATTGTTATAAAAATAAAATAAGGCAATGGAGGAAAAACTCAAGCCACATATAGGAATCAGAAGGGACTTTTGACATCCTAGCAACCACCTAGCAATGCACTTACAATCACTCAGAACACCAATGTAACAGCATAGCACTATTTTTGCAACAATTCTGGGCAAAAATATTTTTAAACTCACGTTTTTGTTCTCAACCTGAAGTATTTTTGGCAAATAAAGCCGTTTCTAGCTTAAATATTAATAACTGCGGTGAACAGTAGTGCTGTTTCAGGGAGTAGAGACTTTCATTAAAGAATAGAGAAGTTAACAAAAATAAGTATTAAGTACAAAAGTACAAAAATAAAAAAAACATTTTTTTTCTCAGCTGTTCTACAACAGAAAACCAAAACCATCAGTCCTGCGTGAACAATGCTAAAATAGTTAAAAATTGAATAGACAAAATGTGTATTCATAAAAATACCTATGAAATACACAGACAGTCTAGCTGGAAACTGAAATATTAAATCTTGAGACTTCAACATGACTGTAAGCTTATGTGGCTTGTGGCAAATCCTGAAACGGTCTAGCATGTTTTGTGAGTGAAATGAGATTTAGTGGAGATGCAGCAAGCGGGCAGGTGAAGTCCAAGACCACGCACTGCTCTAAACGAAAACCGTGGAGTGCTGAAACCAAGCTTATTCAAAGCAGCTTTGATCCATCAAGTCAATGCCCCCTGCAGGGAATTCCTCAGAGGTTCTCCTGAAGTTCAAAGATGCTCTCTTGCTTTTAAAAAGCACAAGCTGGGTTGGAAACAACAAAGAGATTTCTGAAGCTGCTGCTCCTGGACCGTTCATTTGACAGCAGGAGAACAGAACCAGACAGGACGACACAAACGTGAAGCTTTTATCTTTCTCCCAGAGACTCTAATTTAGTGCAACTACAGTCCATAGGAGATTTTCGGAGAGAATGCTGGCTCAAAACATCAGGAGCACAGGTAAACAAGAACATGAGGATGTGCTGCTCAAAGAGATTCCTGTTCCTCTAAAGAAGTCTTTACATAGAGTTCAGGTATAAAATGATTAGCTTATTCTTTTGTATAAAGGCTTGTCCTACGCATTTCATTTTTTTAAATGCAGATCGCCAATTTGCATATGCAGGACTAAAAGACCCTGGGGAACAATCTGAAGTGACAGTTCATTGAATGAAAATTTGGTCAACGTTTGCTCACCCTCATGTCATTTCAAACCTGTATGACTTTCTTTCTTATGTGGAACACACAGTCCAAAAGTTTCAAAATAGACAAAAAAGCAACACAAGAGCAAGGCTGCAACTAACAATTATTCTGGGAAGCGATTCATTTATTATTTAATTAATAATAATTTCTAATAAAAAAGACATTAATAATTGCATTTTTATTTTCTGTATTTAAAGTTATTCTACATCCTGGCCAATATTCCGCAGCAAACATTGCACAAATTAAATATATAAATAAATACACCCTATATAACTAAATAGCATTTATTATAAATAAATAAAAATTATACAAAGTAAATATATATGCATGTTTTAAGTTTAAATCAAATAATATACGATAAAGTAAAAAAAAAAGAGATTTTCAGTGAATAAACACTTCTGTATGTCTGTCATTTCAAACCTTTATGACTTATGTGGAATACACAATGACATTTGAAGAATCCAAAAGCTCAACATTTTAAAAACAAAAGCACCTTAAGAGTATGTCTGCAAAAAATTATTCTGAAAATCAATTCAAGATTATTTATTTATTTATTTAGAAAAAAACGTGAAAGAGACATTAATAATTGCATTTTTATTTTCTGTATTTTATTTATTTTTTACAGTTTTCTTCTTCCTAGCCACTATTTTCCTCCAAATAACACTGAAATTGAAGAATAAAAATTAAAGGATAATTAATTATAATATATAATATTATAAAATGACATTTTATTTTTAAAGCTATTCTCCATCCTATGTATTTCTTTATGTGTGTGTATGTTAAATGGACTGCTTTTTTCTGTCCTTGCTCATTGTCTCAAAGTCATACAGGTCTGCACTGACATGCGAAACTTAAGACATGATTATTTTGAGGTGAACGACTCCTTAGATAAAGATGAACGCAGCCTCAATCCAAGCCCTAAAACCTGCAAAAACAAGCATATTTCCAAAGCAGTGACACTTCAGTGCATCTCTTCGCCTTTAATTCCAGCACCTGCGGATCTGAGGTGGCATGACACGGAATATTTAGGCCACCCTCTGAGAGTCTTCTTCTAATGAAATATTCACGAAGAGACGCAGCACTCTGAAAAGCGCTGCATGCCAGATGTAAGGGCATGGCTGAGGCGCTTTGGGTCAGGAGGAGCGTGTGCCTGGGCCATCCCTAATGAACGAAGCTTCAAAAAGATCCCAATGATAGCTGCGTTATTCAGTCTTTAAATGGAATCTGTGAAGAGTAGAAAACAGAGGGTGTCACCACACAAGCGCACATCATCAGTGTGGGTTGAGACAGCAGAGTGGCAGCTTCCGGTGTCGTCTCTTCAGCTCAGCATCGGTTCTTTAACACAAACAACTTCTCCCTGCTGTTTAACGGCCTCCTCCATAAACTCCAGAGGAATGTCAGATGGCACTTCCACATTTCATGCCTAGTTTTAGTGTCTTTTTTACAAGTGGCAAGACGTATTTGTCTGTTTGAGAGGATGTACGTGCTCTGCAGCACAAATCTAGAAGAATCCGTCACCATTAACAACTGGATGGTGTTTGCTGTACATAATGACTCAGGGAAGGATATGCGTTTATAATGGCATTGTGCAAACAAGTAAAGTATACAATGGTATTTTTCCAATTTAAAAAAAATTGGAAAATATTATTTAACACTTTACTTTAAGCCAAATGTGTATTGCATTATAATAATAGCTTTAAATGAATTAATTATGCCTTGTAATGCACCTTACAATGCATTGAACAGTCTCAAGAATAATTGTAACCACAGTTAATACATTATAACGCTTATCAATTCATTGTTACACTATGCATTTTAAATTTGGTTATAATTATTTACGACAATATGTAATATATTACAAAGCACGTTATGAATAATTATGATGCAGTATAGCCTTTAATAACCCTTTACAATGCATTATACATAAAGGCTTTAAGTACCTATTATTTAATTGTATGCATTACATTAAATGCTAACTATAAAACAGCCTAAAAAAATACAGCTACCCCCCCAAAAAAAAGTTACAAATGCAATCTTCATCATTCTCAGTTCCACCACAGAATGCAGTTAAACATATAATGACAGTGATCTATAGTATAAAAGAATAAAATCTATATTATAAATTAATATAATTAACATAATAAAAGTATAGGCTAATACATTTTAATATAGTATATTATAACTTTTTATAAATATATTATATTACATCACATTATATTTTATTATATTATATGACATTGATGAAAATCCACTATATGTATATAAGAAAAATATCAAATGTACATGTTTAGCATACATACAATGCTGGCTAAGCAATTAGCTTCAAAACAATATGGCCATTTTATTCCACATTTCTTTAAATGTTATTTTAAATCACTGTCATTTCACAATGCAAAACGTGTTGGAAATGTTTTACCAAACCAAGGTGTTTAGGCATTTGCAAGGGTTTCCTGGGTGGTTGTACGACAAGATACAAATCAAAGTTTAATATTTAGAGTTAGCATTTTGTTCAAATCCCTAACTGAAAGTACACACAACAGTGAAGCTACCCTTAGGAAACACCACTAACATCGCAATACCTTCACTGCATCTTAGGAAAGTATTCATGTGCATCCCAGTGGGCTTTTACACATGAAATAAACATTTCCCTTAAACGGTTTCATTCTGGAACGAGCCAAGAATATGACAGCATTATGTGCTTATAAACAATACATTTTTCAAGTCAAAAGCCAGAAATAAAAATATTTTTTTAAATGAATATAGTATGAGAGCTACTGCAGAGAAAACACCACGTGGCTTGTGTGCAAAAGAGCCACTCACCTGACACAACAGCAATCAGCTGCTCAGTGCTTGAGTAGTTCAAAGCTTTCCTTTATTAAAAACTAATTTAATGCCAATGGATTTGGTTTTTAGTACCAGTGTGAAAACCACAGGCACCCACTGTGACAGAAAGGAGGCCGTTTTAGTTACTATCAAACACATTTCTGACAACATTAGAATATTTAATTAAATAAGCAAATTTATAAGAATATTTTTTTTTAAATGCAGTGTTGCTGGTTTGACAAATTCACTTTAAGTACAGACTGCTGCTTAGCACTCACCCTGTTACTTTACATTGCTAACTCAAGGTTTTAAAGGTGACATTTCACGTTTTCCATGTTTAAGTGCTATAATTGGGTCGCAATTGGGCGCATCTACCAACCCAGTAAATGTGAATAAAAACAACCCAGTAAATTATTTTGCTTAGCCTTTCTCTGCTAGCTTGTGAATAGCTGCTCAGATTTCGCTCCCCCCCATGACTAGAAAGGGATCTCATTATAATATTACCGTCCCTTAATCTCCACGTTTCCACCCACGGCGCCGCCATTGTGTTTTCACAAGCGACACTGGTGTACCAGCTGCATGGTGAAAGTTTGAGCAAAGCATGCTAACTGTTCTGTCTTTGGCTGCACTGACGAGCACAGAACACTATTTAGAGTCCCAGCCTCAGAGGAGACAAGAGAGCAGTGATTTACTTACTGTATATTACGCTGCTGCCACACAGATCTGATATAAACGTGATTTCATTCCCAGCTGTTTACCTTCACAGACAACCCACTGTTTATGTAACTCGTGTAAAACATACATAAAAAATATAAATGTGTGTGTACTTGACAGTTTAAGCACAATAAGAATGAAAGAGAACTTAGTTTAGTACTCGCATGCGTGTGACAGCTGCTTTCTGTGCGCATGCACACTTAGAAAACCATATATCAGAAGTTTAAACTAATATGGTTCAAAACGCATGATTTCAGCACTATAGACATGATCATCAAAACCAAACAGATGTAAAGACACAGCCCTATTCTGGAAATGAGGCGGGGGAGAGAGCTCCATTTGCATTTAAAGAAACATGCGTGTTTCTGCTTCCACTCCAAATCTGCATTTTATAATAACTGTTCTGTGCGGTGTTTTGATCGGAAACATCACAGACACATTCTGGGGACACCTGAGACTTATATTACATATTGTAAAAAGGGGCATAACAGAGGGTATGCATGTGACACCACCATCAGCTGAAGTGACTGCGGTTCTGCCCACTGACTGGTAAAAAGACTGAACGGCAGCATTGGTTTTCAACATGAATGCTGCGACAGAACACATAAAACACATCTAAAACAAGAAAGAGCTTTGCGATTGACTGTACAAATAGATTTGACAAGAAATCTGAGGTATATTTTTACAGACTGCCGAAAGCTCCAGAAAAGAGAAGCAAATAAACAGATGTGTAGTTATCATGTTAATATATTGAATTTTGCTGTAAAATCATACACTATATATTGTATTGTTACATGTTGACAACACATCAATTAAATATTTACCATCTCATATTCTGCATAACTGAATGTTTTTAAATAAACACTGGCAAAAACTATGTACGTTTTTGGGCTGGACGATATAACTATATATATATATATATATATATATATATAACATTGACAGCAGTGATCACCCAGATTTAGACCAACCTATTTTGTATTTCAAAATGCGTTCACAGGCTAATTTACTTTATGTATTTCCCCATCAGTGTCAAAATCGGGCACATATAAATGTCAGATTCCTGGCTGCAAATGTCAGATATGTGAATATCCATTTTTAATCCTCTTTAAACCAAATCAGTCTCAATAGACAAGCCGTTTTGATTCTCTATATGCAATGAGAATAATTCAGAATTGTGTTAATTCAGTAATAATAATACAAAAATCCTATATTTGCATGCACTTCAAATCGTCTATGCTTGGAGTGTTGCAGCATCAAACTTTATGTGGCCACTTTCACATTTCCTTGACCAATACGATGCTGCCTTATAAGTAACTCAATAGCTTTAAAAAAAAAAACTAGTGCCATGCTTTTATGGACACTCTGAAACGTACAAATTCCAACAACAGTACCAAAAAGTGATGATGATGATGATGATAACCTCTGGGAATAGGGACCAAGTTCAAAAGTTTACTGCCTGCTGACCGCTGAAGAGCAGCATGCAACTTTTAATCTTGACAAAGCCCTTGGCTAAAGTTCAAAGCTGGACGCTGTTATCTGATCTGCTATGATCTATGATACAGAGAAAATAATCTGATATTCTAGCAGCGTCATCGTGAGCATGATACTGATTATGCACTCAAATACAATTTTGAACTATTGCTTAAAATACATAATGCTTGTACTTATCCTTTTAATCTCAGGGTACCTACCTACAAAACAACAACAACAAAATATCAAACACAAAAGATGCTTTTACTATTAACTCAGTCTGGTAAGCAAAGATCAGAGTGGCTGGAATTCCCTGCAAAGTATGTGAACAGAATCAGGAAGAAGGATCTTATGCAATGGGTTTGTGAAATATTAAACATGGCGCTCGGAGAAGCCAGCTGAATTTTAATGCGTCATCAAAGATGAGCATTTCATTGCTGTTGGCAACTGCTGAACGAGGCTACGGGAAGCCCTATCCATCAACACTCAGCTCTAGATGTCAGGAACTAAGTGGGACGGAGGAAAAGAATGATTGGAGGGGAAGAGAACGAGGGAGACAGATGGGAAAGATACGAGCCTGGTGGAGGAAAAACAGGGGAAATGAATACTCGTGAAAACCTGCATGAGTTCAGGCATACAAGTCTGATTAAATCAAGGCAAGAAACAAACAATGAGAGATTTCTTATAAGTGTCGGATGGTATTTCCATAATAACACTCCTTGAATGCACATGGATCATAGCTAAACAGCAGTACCCCCCAAAAAAACTTGTGTTCATAAATGTATGTAAATGCAGGAAAAAGTGGTGAAAATTGCAGAAATGAGTCAAAAAAAATAAAAATATTGCACTGATTAACATGAAACTTGCCAAATTTGGATGAAAAAATCAAAAGTTAGGGCTGTAAACTTAATCATAACCTGATATAGACTAGTTTCTCTGAACATTAAACCGCAAAAACATTATCTACCTATCTATATATTTCTGTGAATAATAAACCACAAAAATACATATTTACATACTTAAAAATTAAGTCATGTTCCTAGACCCCACTCACTAAAACAAAAAAAATTATGGTTTAAATTGGTTAGGTTTAGTTATGATAGAAATATATTGCTACTGTACAATGTTTGATGAATTCAACGGACTACATCCTTTTTGATCATTAAAAAAATAATAAATATCAAATGGAATCCGGGAATATTAAATAGAAACCACAGAATGTGAGAAGAAATAAAATGCATTTCATAGGGCCCTATGTTCCCTGATGGTACGGCACCAGCGTCTCTGCAACATCTCAGCCTAGATCCAATCATAATTCATCAAAAGTCCTGACATGTTTTTGCCAGGATAACTGGTTCAGAGAGCAAGAGTACCTTCCAAACAATGTTAAAGCTCAAAGCAGAGAAAGAACAGAGAGAGAAAGTTCACTAGGGGAAAAACAGCGGTAATGACGTGGTGCCAAATACAGTAAATGAGAGCAGGACGGCACAGATGCAGTAAGTGACGTCGATCCGGAGCCAGACTGTTTACAGACTGGACACGGGTCTTAATTTGCAGACCCTGAGGCTGGACAAAGCCCTCTGGTTACACGTGAGTCCTGATAGAAATCTGTTTGTATAGACTGGAGTCCTGTCAGCAATACAACAAGGCCTGGCTGTGTCTGCAATCACTTCCTGTCCTGAAAGAAAAAAGCCTGGCTTATGCTCACAACTCCCGAGAAGGAACATTTTAACCACTGGTATGGTTCCTATAAATGTTCTTACGTCATCACAACACTGATACTGTAAAAATAAAGCTTCTGATCTCTTCATATTTCATGTGGAACTAGGTTTGACAGACTGCCTGGAATCAGAGTAAGACCACAACAGAAAAACAACAAAACACACAGCCCAGCTCGGTGCATATTAGCATGCAAATTTAGCATACATATAAAGTATATAAGTGATGCTTTACCTATGCACAGCTTCTTCAATTATGCAACTGTGCACAGACTTTATAGCTCACAATTCAGTGAGTCAGAATTGCAAGAAAAGACTCAGAATTGCGAGATATAAACTCGAAACTGCGAGAAAAAATTCAAAATGATGTGATACTCATATTTGCGAGAAAATCTTTTGCGTTTTTATCTTGGCACGTGAATGGATCATTCTCTTCCTCTTTACCAGTTATACCACAAAAATGAAGATAAAATGAACATCAGAAAGTATTGTTTCAATGTGGAAAGATGTCAATACACATGTTTAAGTCCATCAATGTTAATCTACTCTCCTGTCTCGCTCGTTGGAAACGTCAGAAAAATCGTAGATTTCTTTTTTTTTTATTCAGTGGCAGAAACGGCTTTCATAGGAAGCTCATTGCCACTACATATGAAAACAAAAATCATTATTTGGTAAATAATAATTACAGCATAAGTAGTCATAATAACTACAAAAAAAGGATATTCATGGGATGAAAATGGTCAAAATTCTAAGGTAAAAAGTCAACCAATTCATGTTTATGATAAGTCAAAATTGGCAAGACGTACACCATAAACAGCTTCACAATGTCTTGCTATAATTTTGACTTATGCGATACTAATTTATATCGAAATAAGAAAATTCAAAATTGAGATATTAAATCATATTAAGTCATGTTTGAGACAAAAGGTCATTTCACAAATATGAATTAGTATCTCATAGTTTTGACTCTCGTAATTTTGACTTGTTCATATTTAGATAATCAAAATTATTACAAATCATTCAATAGTATTTCATAACTGACTTCTTGTCTCATAATTATGACAAAATTGGAACTATGACGAATTGGCATACATTTGACTTTTTATATCATAATTATGACTATTTACCTCATAATTTTGACTGAACTTCATAGTAAAAACATAAGTCATATTACTGTGTCATAATTATCAATGCATGATTTGTTTCTTACGTGGTGGAAATGTGTTTTCATACAATTCATTAATGGAAAATTATATGGTTTACAATATGATTGCCCTGTTACAAAGTGATATTGACATTAATTTGTTCAATATTTTCTTAATATGTTAGCTTAAGCTCTTTGCTGACTGTTGTCTTCTTAGCAAACATACTGACTTAAAAAAAAAGTTTTAGGCACAGAAGTCTTTTGTAGTGAAAATGACAGTGGGACAGTCACAATGTGTAAAATATTTTATAAATAATCTTAAATAATCAAAATACTGATTTTTTTTTTTTGGGGGTAATTCACTCGCTCTTTTCATAGCTTAAATAGTAATAATTTATTGTAATGATTGTGACCATAAAACAACAACAACATAAAAAAAAACTTTTCAGACACTTCAGTGAAACCTTCATCAAGCAGGAATTCCAGTTATCCCGGAGAGTCGGACCGGACTGCCAAATCTGCACATGCTGAGATTAATGACAAAGCACGTCCAGCTGGAGCAGATTTGTTTTGTGTTTGAGCAAACATTGCTAAATTCTTCAGTCTGATGCTTCCATTCCTTGCTGGAAAAACAATCTTTAGTCAGGGTGGTTGGGGAAAAGTAAACTTAGGCTATGAAGCTGAGAGACGTTTAAGTATGTTTGTCTGAACATGTGTAAAGTAACAGACTGACAGCACATTACATGATAGTCTGAAGACAGGACACGCTGCTGCTGTAATTAATGCAGACAGCGACAGCGGACAGGCCCTTCACAGCTCACAGCAGAGAAAATGACACAAGAACACTGCTTAAAGGATAGATGCTGGACAACTGCTCATCAACAAAACACTCTCTCAGACAAGCATTCACACACAGCATAGCAGTGGTAAGATCAGAACGGAGAACACTGGCACAAAAGCTTCTGTGACCGTGAAAACTGTTCAAAAAGAACACCGCCAGACAAGACCGAACACACTGGACATCCCAAAGCATTTCTGACAGGACATGTGGCCACCTCTCTTCCTGCGTGGCAACAGTGTAAAAAGTGCTAGCCTTGTTTTATTAAAAAATATATTTTACAAAATAAGAATGCCAACGTTAAAAGGCCATCTTAAAAAAAAAAACAATCTATATAATGTGTTATATAATGCATTATTTAATGAATTTGTTTTATTTCTAAATACTGTTGGAAAAGTTAGAAATCATAGGATCAGTTGCAATTATTTTATTCTATTGAGAGTGAGAAAGATGATAATTACACAAATGGAATTATTAATATCACGACTCTTCAACACTACCCTTCAAAGGTTTGGGGACCGTTTTCATTTGTTTAAAAATATCTTATTTTAATTTAGCAAGGATGCATTAAATTAACCAAAACTGACTTCAAAGTAATCTATAATTTAATTATTTTTTAATCAAAGATTTGGAAAGAAAAGTATCACAATTTCCAGAACAACCGTTTTTAACATTTACAATAACTGACTAACTAACAAACAAACAAACGAATGAACAAACAAACGATTTCTGAAGGATCATGTGACAATAAAGCTATCATCACAGAAATAAATTACAAACATTTCCATTTAGAATATATTCAAATAGAAAACAGTTACTTTAAATTGAAATAATTTCACAATATTACTGTAATTTGGAGCAAATAAACAGCCTCGGTGAGAACAAGAGGCTTCTTTATAAAAAAAACATTAAAAAAAATACTTAAAAAATCTTAATGATTTTGCTTAGTACAATAAAATTTATAAATATTTGTATCCTAATTTTTATGATGTAGAAGGCTAACTGTGATCAAATTCACATGCTAAAAAGCAACTACAGTCAACATTTGAAGTGGATCAAAAAAGTTAATTAAAGAACTGGTGCCTATACTAAAGTGTTACCATAAATCCTTTAGCTGTGACTATAAATGGCACAAAACTAAATCAAGAGCTCACAGCCAACTGTCTTTAAGTCTGGGTTCACGTTCTCTCTCGGTCACATATGCATGAATTCAGCACAGCAGAGCTGTCCTAGGCTTCGTTTGCATGCGGCTCTTCTGGGCTCACACGGTGTTGTCAAACGTTCTCGTGCACGTTTAGCACGAGGCATTCTGCTTCCCCTGAGACGCTTGCTTACAAACAGCCTTTAGATCCTGACCTACCGTGTTTGTGTTTTGAACAGGATGTGCGCACAATGAGAGTAGAAAAAAATGCCTTCTGTCAGATATAAAGGTCTCCTATATGTTAGAACTCAGTTTGAGTATCCTGAACATCTAGCACTATTTCAATGTCTAAAAATCACTGATTTATCTAAAACTTCTAGCCAAAATTCCTTGAAATGGAATGTATGATTAATTGCATTTAATCAAGAAAAAAATGGCTGTGCTGAACAATTAATCATGAAAAGTATGAAAACTTTCATGAAAAATTGCTAAATTATGCAGCCCTTAAGTACATACACGATGATAACTGGCAAAAGCCATTAAGGCTTTTCTTCCACTGCTAGTTTAAACCACATTAAAATGGTGAAATTATGGTGCGCCAACACAGATCTGAATAGGCTTGTTTGCAGTCCTCTACACTCCATTTATTTGTCCTTTAACCTCAGTTTCTCTTTCGGGATTTTAATATTCAAATATTACACTTAGCAGATTAGGGGATTTTCATTTCAAGGGCAAATGGTGCAATTAAATATGAAGCCATGGCGTGAAATCTGTGAGTGCAGAATGTGCAGTAAAACCACCACACACAGCTGGAGGAAGACCTTTGGTTATTGAGACAGATGTCTACAGACCTCATCCGTTGGTTGAAAGAAACCACGTATCGACAACATCAAAACAAAATCTTGCAATGTTGCACACTTGTAACAAATCAAGGCAGTCTAAAAACTGCAAGGTCTTCACGGTTTGTTTATAAAGGCATCTCTGCGCAGAACTACTAATATTCATGCAGACCTTACGGAAACTACTCATCAGGCCAAGCAATAAATACACATGAACAAATCACCATTTATGCTTGAATTCCACAGGGAGGTAAAGGGTGTGTGGAATTGTTGACGTATTGAAGCTCTCAATCCGATTAGACAATTCCCAGCTCGGTGCTTGCACTCATTCAGAGCTGTGAGCTCAGAGAGGATTCCAGACCGCTGGCACGCACCATTTTTGTGCCCTGGTCGGGACAGAGGCCTGTGGAAGGGAGAGGCTCAATGCAGAGATATGAGGGCTCCAGTTAGCCTAAGCTCTGGCACCTCTTCAGATTCCACTCAGCTTTCTGTCCTGCTTCATACAATCCATACAGGCAATCAAAATGTAAGCTAAATATGATAAATCTCCCCAAAAAGTAGCATTAAGTTTCAGAAGACTCTAGGGTGGCGAGGCATAGTAACTACTACCTGAAATTGTAATGATCCCATGAATATAAGTTATGGTTTCTCTAACTGAATATCTTGTATACCAAATTACGCAAGAAAAATACATAGTAAATAACATCTCATCTGACTTTAAAGGTCTGGGACAGTAAGCAAAAGGTTGTAGGTTCAATCCAATTGGAAGTATGATTCCAGGAATGGCTTTTACACTGCAAATAAAGATACAGATAAAAAAGAATCTGTAAATGAATTCAGAAAAATTATTTCTATTTTTATAAGCAATAAATATACATATAGTAACTACAACCAACAACAACAACAATAATATATTGTTAAATAGTAACTAATATTAATGATACATTACCTAAAAAATGGTAAATAAAATGTATTTTGCATAAAATACTATAAACATGGACTTAATCTTAGATTCATTCTACAAGTAAATGTTTCTCTAAGTGTGTTTATATAGACTACACAAAAACAGAGATTACGTCATTGTGTCAAACATTGACGTGATGTAATGTTTAATGCACTTCATGTTATTAACTTAATTATAACAAATGGAATATATTTTCTTTTTTTATTTTGTATTTTTATATCAATATGGTACAAGATTACCCTATTTTAAAAAGTAATCAAAAAGTAGTCTGATTATATATGACGTAATTGATAAAGTTACTGACCACAATTTGTTGGTAATCTATCTACTGTATATATATTGTTAGTATATATTACCCATATACAAGAAAACACTGTGTCACTGATGTTTTGGAAAGATTAATCAAGTTCCTCTGGATAAATGACAACCAACTTACGTCAAGTGGAAAATCAAAAAGACAACAAGCAAAACAACTGAACCAATGAGCAAGACTTTCTCAAATGAGCCTTATAATACACCATCACAGCTTAAAAGTCTGGCTTATCATTTGTTTCTAAAGTCTCACTTCATTAGCTAAAATGGCTCTTCACCAGCTAACGAAGTGTTCAGGAGAGAAACAGCGGTATCCATCTTCAGCCCTGCTGTGTGTTCTTTCTGCCTCAGCTGCAGAGAGACTAATATCACAACACTGAAAGAACTACGCACTTCAGAGCCAGGAGGCGTCCAAACATGCTGCATCAGTGGAAAAGAGAGCCTAGAGAGCATCGCAACAGAGTGCAAGGCCTGTGCCAGTCAGGCAGAAGGCTTGGAAAAGAGTTCAAAGTTAATTACAGCGGTCTAGTGGGTCATTGCGCTCGCACAGGTGTTAGATGTTATCAACAAACCCCAGCGCTGCTGCTGCTGATGCACCACAGACACCCAATCGCCGATTACGCTGGCAATCTCCTTCTCAATTGTTTACATGATTGAGTGTGAGTGTAGTCAGGGAACTGCTGTGGAAAACCTGCACTCTGTTGTGGAGGAAACAATCTCTCACAGGGACTATTTTTCCATCAGCTTATTTCTTTTATCCAGAAATTATACTAGCTCCTCACACAGCTGAAATGACTTTCCTGAGACTCTTTCAACTTCAAAACTGTGAACAGAAATGTACTGGAAAAAAACATGATTAAATGTTTGTTTTCAAAATGCTTGTATGGTCGAATGAAGACCATAGAGAAGTTATGACACTAGGTCAAATCAATTAAACAGACACTGTACAATTGACACTGCTCTCTGAAATACTTGATTATGGTTGGTTGATTGGAAAATTCTGAGTTAAAATGGACTATAATGATTAACAATATATAATCATTCGACGCAACTGACTACAGACCTCAATCAGGCTGCATTTATTTATAGGTGACATATCATGAAAATGTTATTTTCCTGATTATAAATTAGGGCTGCGCGATGTGGACAAAAAAAAAACAATCACGATTTCTTGAAATTTTTTTCCGATTTAGATTTCAATCACGATTTTGACACAAACAGACATGCTTTACAGTTATAAATGCATTCTGTGTGAATTTGAAACATATTTCAAAGGAAACCAATTAGACCTTTCCAAAAAGTTGTAACATGTCTCTAGAACATATGGCAAAATACAAATATATATATATTATATGTGTATGTGAGTAATCAAATCCAACAAAACAACATGTAACATGCATTTTATTTTGGCCACCAAGTCCTTATCCTGTTCTGAACTCATCTTCCCTGTTTATTTAGCATACTATCTGTCTGTATGCCCGGTCTGTTCTGTTCTCGCACAATGTAGGCGCGCTGCATTCTGATTGGTTCGGATAGCTTACTGCAGGAGGTTGGGGCCGGGGGCGCGAAAAAAATTGTGCTATAAAGTGATTTAGAAATCGCGCAAGCTCAAATCACGATTTTATTTTGATTTCGATTAATCGCACAGCCATATTATAAGTGCTATAATCAGGTCCCCAGTGCATCTACCAACCAAGGAAACGTGAAAAGTATTAACCCAGTAACTTTGTTTTGATAAGCCTTTTTCTGCAAGCGTCTGAAAAACGAGTGGTCTGATTCCGCTCTTTTAGGTATTTGGTCTCAGACAAATCAATCGATAATTAATCAGGCTGAATGTCTTCACAATAGAGCGTTGGACATTTGTATAGAAAGCAAATACGATATCATCATTGTCAGATACTATGTAAATGCAAGAATTTGAGCTTTACGCACATTATCTTTTTTAATTTTGTAAAGTTTGTGTTTAAATGTTTTAATGGTCTTGCCCCTATGTCATTTTTTGAGAGATTGCAGGGAAGCACTGTAAAGTTTTACATTGTAAAAATTAATTTGCTCAGACTGTTCTCTCAGTAAAAGGTGTACAATTTTGGTATTCATTGCCTGACTATTTAAAATCTATTACAAATTATAATCATTTTAAAAAAGCCACGGAATCCTGGTTGATATATCAACAAACTTGTAGTTATGCTTAGTGTACTTCTATTATAAACTTGTGTGCTACTTTTTTTTTTGTAACTGTAATTTATAAAGCCCTTCTAGGGACAAGTGTTGCAAATTAGCTTCGGCTACAAGCACTATGGTACATGCATGGGATGACTGCTACTTCGGTTTCATCTAGGTTTATCGTATCTGTATGCTGTGACATGCTTCGGATGTGTGTGTTATACTTAAACTAATATGGGTTATTATAAACTTGTGTGCTATCTATGTTCTTTTTTGTAACTGTGAATTTTATAAAGCCCTTCTAGAGGGACAAGTGTTGCAAATTAGCTTCGGCTACAAGCACTATGGTACATGCATGGGATGACTGCTACTTCGGTTTCATCTAGGTTTATCGTATCTGTCCCTAATAAATAAATAAATAAATGCTGTGACAGCCGCTTTCTGTCCGTGTGCTTCGGATGTGTGCACTCAGAAAAACGTATATAAGAAGTTTAAACTAATATGGGTTAAAACCCATGATTTCAGTGCGATTAACACGATAATCAGAACCAAAACATATATGTTTTTAAACAAGTAAGATCTGTAATTGCACCGCTCTATTCCAGAAAAGGGGCGGGGAGCAGCAGCTCATTTGCATTTAAAGAGACATGCTCTAATACAGCTCGTTTCTGCTTCCACTTAAAATAGGCATTTTCAAAATTATATAATAAATGATCTGTGGGGTATTTTGAGCCGACTTCACAGACACATTCTGTCCCACCTGAGACTTATATTACATATTGTAAAAAGGGGCATAATATGTCTCCTTTAATAAAAAAAATACGTAAAAGCAGTAATATTAAGATTCTTCTTTTTTTTTTACATTTTAAATAACTTTTATCGTTTCCTGCAATATATTTCAAAATGTAATTTACTGCTGTGATAGTAAAGCTACATTTTCAGCATCATTATTCCAGTCCTTAGTGTCACACGATCATTAAAAAATATTTCTAATATACTCTAAATATTTCATACTATTATCCATGTTGAAAACAGTTGTGCTACTTTAATATTTTTGTGGAAACAATGATAACTTTTTTTTTAATTGTTTTCATTATTTGATGAATAGAAAGTTGCATTAAAGAAAAGAACAGCATTATTTTATTGAAATAGAAGTCTTTTGCAACATTATAAATCCCTTAACTATCACTTTTGGTCAATTGAATGCATCCTTGCCAAATGAAAGTTATTTCCAAAAATGAAAAAATAAATAAAATCTTACTGAACCCAAACTTTTAAATGACAGTGTAGCTAGTTTCTTTCATACCTTTACACGTCCTTTTCTTCTTATATAATAGAGATATCTTAACTAAATTACAATGTAACAAGCTACACATTTGTTTATCTGATCATGCTGTCAGAGTTTATTTAATGAGCAGCTAACTGTATAGTTTTTTTATTAATTAAAAGAAACAGTTAAAAAATTACATGAAAGCTTTGCAAAGCTGCCGTACAGCTTCAAGAATCTTAAAGTGTTACTCCACCCCAAAATGAAAATTGTTGTCATTAATCACTTACCCCCATGTCGTTCCAAACCCATAAAGCTTCGTTCATCTTCAGAACACAATTTAAGATATTTTGGATGAAAACCGGGAGGCTTGTGACTGTCCCATT
This sequence comes from Ptychobarbus kaznakovi, assembly GCA_027422405.1. Classification (NCBI taxonomy): domain Eukaryota; kingdom Metazoa; phylum Chordata; class Actinopteri; order Cypriniformes; family Cyprinidae; genus Ptychobarbus; species Ptychobarbus kaznakovi. The sequence goes on along the minus strand of CM049795.1, from coordinate 3,945,367 downwards.
GACTGCCAAGTATTTAACACTGTCAAGGCCCAGAAAAGTATGAAAGACATCGTCAGAATAGTCCCATCTGCCATCAGTGGTTCAATCTGAATTTTACGAAGCTACGATAATACTTTTTGTATGCAAAGAAAACAAAAATAACGACTTTATTCAACAATTAGGCACCGTAATGTCTCCTGTGCGTCAGCGTAGCGCCATTTTGGAGATTATCGCCTGGACGCAAAATGCATACACTCTTCTGTGTCAGCCTCGACACAGGGATGCGCTGTTTGCGTTCAAATCAAAGCGTAACTCGACGTAGAAGACACATCCCTGTGTCGAGGAACGACATGGGGGTAAGTGATAAATGACAACATTTTCTATTTTGGGGAGGAGTATCCCTTTAACGGGCACTTTTCTCTTTTTTGAATTACCATCCAATTATGTTAGTACGTTTTCAAGAAAGAAGAAAAAAACTATTGTGCTGAAATGAAAAAATGAGAGTAAAATATGGCAACGTTTTAGGTTTTGGGTAAAGTATTCTTTTAAAGTACTAAAATTAAAATAGCTATGATTAGCTAGTTTCTTATACAAGGACTTGACCTGCTGATCTGACCGAGGTGAGGTAGGTCAGATGGGAATATAGGACAAATGAAAATAGCAAGCAACATTCAACAAGAGAATAGCGGTGACTACAGTCACCGTTACTAGTGTTGACCCTTAAAGTACTATGGTAATTGCTCATTAATCAACAACAACACTAATCTGATAAATCATGCTTGTATACTCAATCGTGTCAGTTTTGAATTTTTTTGGTTAAAGATCCTGGTAATCAAAGCGGTTTTAACACATTTGTGCCTGCATGTTTAAGTAAGCTGAATGATGTACCAAAAAAAGAGGCTGCCTTGCTTCAAGAGAGGCACAACATCAATGTAGGGTCTGTGGGTTTTTTTAAGGCCACAAGCCCCTACAGTCTTTCCCTCTCTCATGCATAGACACACAGAGAAATCACACAAACACACTCACAGAAAGCAAAAGAAAAAAAAGCCTCCTTTGTGATTTCCTATCACCAATCTGAGCTTCCTCCTCATGTTTCGGAGGCTAAACACTGGAGCTATTAGGAACGCTTTCCTGAAAGCTCTAGTCACATGATGGCTCATGGAGAACATTGTGAAAAGGCTTCCACCTCTATTCGGTTCCAAATGCATCCTAGTTTCATGCCCAGCTTTCCTCTGCCAGGCCACGAGACTAACGGCATTGACCATTTCCACATTCTGTTTGGAGGACAGATTTTGGCCAATACCGTCAAATTAAACAAACAAACAAAACAAGTCTCAACATTAACCGATATTGCACCGATAAATATTGTGTAGTGCTTCTTTTAATACTTTTTGGTATGAATCCATCAGATTTATGGACAAGGAGCATATAAATGTGAGAACAGTGAACACTTTCCAGTACACAGAGCTGAGTCAGATACCTGTAAACTGGCTGCATTTCACGTGCAATTCCAATAACTGCCTCGGCAGGGAAATGGTTGAACTCTTTGAAGAGGTCTCTGATGTTGCTTCTGAATTTGAGGTCCAGGTCCAACTGAACAATGCGCTTCAGTTCTAGGGGCAAAAGAAAGAGAAAGTAAAGCAATCTTTAACAAACACCAAAATAAAATCACATCATATGGCTTGTGAGCAGTGTTACATGCAATAAATCAGAGATGTAATTTTGTTTCTTTGCGTGCTCTATAATGCAGAAACCCCGTAACTTAGTTGAATTAACAAATGATGGAACATCATCATCCGAAGGGGTTTTCTAATGTCGGATGGACTCATGGTTTTCGTGTGAGCCCACTGGACAACAAAGCCCTCAAGACAACATTCTGGACACACCATTGTGAAGCAGAGGCCACGAACTCAATGACACACATTCGGAAAGCAAAACATAGGGGGCCAAACTATGCTTGTTGTAATTAGAACAATGAAAAGAGAGCGGCCAGCCGGAGCGGTTTAGTCGGGCAGGCATTTTAATTCGACATCTCTCCAAACAAGCACCGGAAACTGGACAAACCAATATCAATGATCTCAGCGGTCCCCTCCAAACACACAGGCTGACTACAAAACACTTCATGAGCAATGATGTGGACAAGTGCTGAATTTGTATGAAACAGGAAGCACATCTACAGTGTATGGAGATCAAAAACAAAACATAGAGATGATGGTTTTGTGTCAATGTTAAAATAATTGATCCTCTCCCAGTTTAATAAGCTGTAATAACCAGCTGGAAGTAGATAACAGCACACTCTACACTAGAAAAACTAAAATTATTTTAAGTAGTATTTAATTAATATTATTTATCATTTTATTCAGCATCTATTTGATCAAAAGTGTCAGTAAAGACATTTAATGCAGTTCTTTTGAACTTTCTATTCATTAAAGAGTCTTGAAAAACAGAGTCACAGTTTCCACAAACATATTACGCAGCACAACTGTTTTCAACACTGATATAAAAACTCATTCTTGATCAGCAAATCAGCATATTAGAATCATTTCTGAAGGATAATGTGACACTGAAGTCTGGAGTAATGGCTGCTAAAAAGCTTTGCCAGCATGGCAATGAACTACATTTTACAATATATTAAAATAGAAAACCTAAAATATTGCTCTGTATTTTTACTGTATTTTGTTCAAACAAATGCAGCCTTGATGAGCAAGTTAAGTTGTTGTAACACTAACTAACATTAGCCAAGATTAATAAATGCTGTTAAAAGTTATTTCTGTATTTTTAATGCATTCATATTAACAAATAAGAAATGTTACCAAAACAATCTTTTCTACAGTACACTATTTCATTCTGATGTGATTATTTAGCAGAGCACTATTAAAACAAATTTTATATTTCATATTTATAATATCGACCATGATATTGCTTATTTGCCATTACAAAAATAATGATCTGCTACAGCGATCAGCAAGATTTTATAGTCCTGTAGTTGTGAACGGTTAGTATTTTATGATGCAGTTTGGTGCCACTATTGGTCCTGAAACTTCTGAAAATGAAAAAGCTCTGAAATGCTCAAATCCCAAAGACACCCCAGTTTGAATAAGGACCATTTTTACCCTCCAAAACAGAGTCGCTTCAAACCTCCAAAAATAAAACCCATGCGCCACAGTACACCAGATCAAAAGAGGAACAATCGCTTTGGGCAGGATGAGCCACACAGGCTTGGTGTGCACCTGAGGGCATGTCAGCAAGCATGTTAAAATGCGCCTTTGAAGCACTAACCACTGCACTAATTCATTTTATTGGGCCTCTGCAGCCTGAAGCGATTAAGACTTTCAGGAAAGAGGACCACGTGAAGTTCACCAGCTCCATCATGTCCCAAGGTGCTGGAGACACTACAGAAATGTATTAAAAAAAAGTCTAGTTTTAGCGGAGTACATACACATCTAGGACATTCCCAGCACATTTACAGCCAAGAGAAGACACAGTTGAACATGCTCAAAAATAGCCTGGTCATCTAAAATGACTAGGGGCACTGAAGCGTGACATACTTTTAGAGTGGCTGCGTTTTACAGAGTTGCACTAGTTTTAACAGCATTATCTTGGTAAATATTTGACTCGTTTAGGTTTTCCCTTCTTTTGAGATATACAGCAATCCTCTTGCAAATGTACTACAATCTGAAAACCTATTAAGGTGAATCACAAAATAAAGCAATCCAAGTAATCTACTTTATCACTAAAAGTATGGAGCAGGTGGAATTCCATCTGTTCTCTGTGGATTATGGCTTTGTTGCCTTCCTCAGTGAAAACAACAGCAAGTGATATAGGCTGATATAGGTCAACTTCATTACGAGATTAAAACCTGGTCTTATCTGACCATTCTCCATCAGCAAAAAAAATATCTCAACAAGTAAATGGCTAAATGCAATGAGGTGGGTTCAAATCTGGTATGAAATATCACACCCTATAGAAATCTTTCTTGGAAGAACATTTTCATGATCAGGTGGACCTTCCATATAATCATGTAAATGCTCTTCCAAGAAAAAGGTTTCCATTTTTATAGGGAGTGATCTTTTCATGCAGACGTATGGAGTCACATGATTGACTCTAGGATCATTGACCACTGTAAAAAAAAAAAATTGTGTTTGTAATTTTTTCAACAGTTATCAATGATCCTAGAGTCAAATATAAATGACAAAGTTTCAAAATTAAAAAATGAAATTTCCAGTTTACGTTCTGACAGTAACTCCTTAGCATAGTGACTCAATTCTAGAAAAGTCATATGACAAATGACTTACACAAAACTGTCAGACTGCCTAAGATATCACAGATGTATATTTTTAAGTATATCAAAGGTCTACTTTGTTCCTCAAAGCATATAATACAATTCACCTTTTAAATTTGAATGTTGATAAAACAATATCTGAGGTGGTTTAACAAATCACCTAGATATGGTTTGATTTGATATTTTTAGCCTCTCCCTTATTTTCCATTAAACACACATACAAAGAATGTAGCAAATATGATCTTTTGAGTATTGTGACTTTTATCTGCAACTACATATAATCGAAAACTGTCCCAACCAAACACCACAAGATAAAGCGACAAATTATGTTATGAAGTGTTGTTATTCTTAGTTTTAAAAAAACGAATTTCGTTAACTGAATACAGCTCAAGTAAAATAAAATATAAATATTTGATGAACAACTTGAATTAAAATGAGAAATGTTGCCCAGGCAGCTAACTGAAGTAAAATATGTGTTAGTTGATGAACTAAAATGACTAAAACTAAAGCTGAAATAAATTAAAATTAAAGCCAAATATAAATATTCAAAACTAATAAAAATGACAAAAGCACATAAGATTACTCAAACTTAACTTAAAATTTAAAAGAAAACTAAAAATATTAAAACAAACGGATTCAAAATATTAATAAATACTATTATTAACACTCAAATAATACTAAATCTTAATTTAAAAATAATACAAAAACATTTCATATTTGTGGTGTCGTGACTGCCCTGTGAACACTGTCTTATGTATATTAAAAAACAGGCATCAAAATGTTACGGTTGATCAATCAAGAGAAAGGTCAGATAACTCAATGTATGTATGCTCTTCAGTTGCAGTACTAGCAATGTTTGCTTTAGTTCACACACATGCGAAACAGTTCTGATTGGTGGATCTCTTTCTTGATAGATTGCCATTCTTGTCATTCCTTGTCTGCTTACCACACAGTGTAAACCTGTATAGCAGGTTGTGTTGAAACCTCCAATAAGATCAATGAAATCAAAGACATTACTGGGAATAAACATTTAAATATGTACCTTTAGATGTTCTTGTAAATCTGTTTTACAGCAGACACAATAAAAGCAACTGCTACAGAAACTCAAAGTAGCAGACTTTGTTCACAAACACATTGCTCTTGAGTCTTACAACATAGGCTTTCTGTTCCCTCACGAGCTGGTGAACACATGGCACTGCTTTGCAATAAGTGAAGATTCACAGCCACTTGAAACAAGGGCCAATTATTTTCACAGCTCCTTTAGTCACTTGGGCTAAGCAGTTAATATAGCAGCCCACCTCCAGGTTCAGTGTTCCTTTAATGAACAGCCAAATCCCTCAAAGCAATATGACAGAACATAAAAATAGAGCAAGTATTTTTAAAGATCACTGGGCATGTGATTCCCCCCCCCCCCGCTCATTTTACAGAAGAACAAAAATCCATCGTTACCACCCTCATTTGAGCTCAGTGGTCTTCCAGGGATCACACTCTAAAGTGAGATGGATGGTGTCAGTCACTTCCTCAGGGCTCACATATTCAGCCTCTCAGCGGGCTGGTATTGACCGCCCCTGTTGGTAAAGAGTCGATGACCGGAATAAGCCTGGCGGGAGAGACGGGGAGAGAGTCATGCAAGCAGACAGACCTCCTCCTGACATACAGAGAAATCAGGACGGAATTCCCTGAGGTGCGTTTGAGTAGCCAGTCAGTGGGTCAAAAGGGAATTAAAGACCACTGTTAAAGGAATATTTTGCTCATGTTGTTCTAAACATGAACAATGTTATGTTGTCTGTGGAACACACAAGCAGAACAGCTGTGGTCATTATGAACTACCACTGTATGGAAAGTGAAGAGCCTTCAAAATAACTTTCATGCCCAAAAGAAACAAAAATAACAACTATTCAATTCTTATGCCTCGTGCTACACTCGTGAATGGCGGCGGACGGTAACGCAGAAGAGAGGAATTGTTGAATAAAGTCGTTATTTTTGTGGTCTCAAACCTTTAACCTAAACTGACATTAAATTCTGATCTGATCTTAAAATATTTTATGATCAATAAAGAAAAGAGACCTGGAAGTGATGCGAGAGACATTAAACTAGCACCATAGTTATGTAGGAAATATGCCAAATATACACTTTAGTGGTCATTCTGTAAAATCTCACTGCAGAATTCAGCAATCAACCAGAATCGATCTGAATGAAATATTCCAGAATGTCCTAATGTCAGCTAATGTTTTTCCTATAGATTATTAGTGTTTCCTAATCTGTCCAAGAAAGCAAAGTAATGTCAGCATCCGGTGTCACAGCCACAAGCCTAAAATGACTGTGTGTGTGTGTGTGTGTGTGTGTGTGTGTGTGTGTGTGTGTGTGTGTGTGTGTGTGTGTGTGTGTGTGTGAAGCAGCAGTGTCACAGAGGATAATCAACCGCTCCGCCCCGTACCGCCCCCGCCCAGCACTGTGCCATGTGCCAATTCAGCACCTGTGAGCGAGTCGGCACATCTGACACCATTAGCGGCCTCGTGTCCAAATCCATTCACGGCCGGACTGATTGAGGGCTGCTTTCAGGATGGCTGAATGTTCTGACCTTTAGAAACACAGTTAGATTGTGCCGCAGGAAGTGTGAAGGGGAAGTTTACATGAACACCGAATGTTCTGCAGCTGCCATTTTTGAGATGGAAAAGTTGAATCACAGTATGGTTAAAAAAAAGCATGTTAGTCCTAATTTAATCAGGATAATAATTATGACTTACAAAACAGACATATAAACATAAATCAAACGTGCCAAAGGTGACGTATTTTATATGACACTGGCTTCACACTCGTTTTTTTTTTTTAAACAAACAGTATTAGAAGCCAACAGAGGCCACAGTAGTCCTTCGTTCACTTAAAAAGGTATGATTTATAACAGATTAAAATACACATCATTTGAAAGAGCACTTAGAAATGTACAAGAGTTACATACTAAATACTAAACAAACCAACATAATAATAAATGTTATTATTAAATAATATTTGAATACATTTTTGCTTTTTCTATTTGTTTAGATGTTTTGGCCTGTTTTCTCAAGGTTGTAAAACAGATACAACAATAATAACTATTACAATCAATAATAACAATGGCAATAACAATAATAATGCATAATTTAGGCTTTTAGGTTTTATTTAATAAAATTATTAGTTTTTTTTTAAATGATAATTTTATTTAATAACTTGTTTTCGCATGGATTTAAAAAAAAAAATAGACAATACAAAAATCATGGCCTTTATGCAGTTCCATGTTTGGAACTAGTCATTATTCTCGTTTGGAAATGCTAGTATTTTGAACCTTTAAGTTTACTTTAGTTTTATTGTCCACAAAGTGAAAATGTGTCATGACTTCACCATACAACATAAACACAATATAACAACATAAACGCCAAACCAAAAGTTTTTATGCCTATCAACAACATCCACGTCGAGTCACAGCTCACCTGTAGGCATGATGCGATGCATGGCCACCGACAGGAAGAAGATGGCGTGGCTATAGTACGTGCCGGAACCTGCACTGAAGTGTTTCTGCATAGCCTCTATGATGGGGAATAATTTCTCCGTAAGGGCGCCTACATCGTGAAACACCACCTGGAACATACAATAGACAATATCTGTGTTAAACAAGGGCATATTTGTGACCCTAGTGACACTGACACCACATATTTGCAGATTTATGCACTGGTGGACAGGAGTGAGCTGTATTTCTACACTTCGCTTGGGTTTTGGCACAGTGATTGTATCCTCAGGTGTTCACTGCTTGGCTCACTGAACCTTGACAGTCGTCTTTTACTGTTCCGTCCATTGAAAACACACAATACCTGTGTTTGTCCGCAGTGCAATCGACCCCCTAATCCTGCTCTGCAATGCAAGGCTTTGGCGTGGACTCAACTCATGCAATCAGATAATGTGTATCTCTCGCTAGGTTGCACAAAGAGGATTGATGGGGGGGTCAGTCATCACAGATTTCCCATTAAGGTTTTGATTCCAGGGCTAATACTGTATGTTTCTGCCATAGGATTAGAATTCTACCTTCAGTCTGGCGAAACAAAAGCACTGATTCAGCACAGGCTCAAGGAACACAGTTGATATTGCCGTTTTATCTCATTTTTGCAGAGTGCAAAAGTACAGTTAGACAAGTATTTGTTGGATGTTCCTTCAAAACATAAGAGTTTCTTCATCCTTTATATTTGGACTCAGACAATTCAGAAAAAGTACAACTGAAACTTTAAGTGAGATACAGAATGTGCTTCTCTTTTCACCTTAAATAGGTATGACCAAATGGAATAAAATATCATTTATTTTCACTGTCCTAAAAACTCGAAAATTCCACATAAAAGTAAAGAATTAGAATTTTCCATCTGAACGGAAAATGTAATCAATCTAAATGAAGGAATTGCCAAGTGAAGTGAACTTTACAATGTCAAAGTCATGGGTTTGAGTCCCAGGGAATGCATGAATTATTAACAAGAAATAAATACTGTTACTCAGCAAAGACGTGAAATTGATCAAAAATGGCAGGAAAACATTTATAATATTACAAACATATTTCTGTTTCAAATAAATGATGTTCCTTTGAACTATATTAATTACAGAATCCTGGACAAAATGCATCAGTGTCCACAAAACATTAAGTTAAGTTTTTAACATTGATGATTTTCGAAGAATCACGAAGACGGGAGTAAATATGCTGAAAATCCAGCTTTGCCATCACAAAAATAAATTACATTTTAAAATGTATTTAAGTACAAAACATTTAAATAATATTTCACGATACCACTGTTTTTACTGTATTTTTGATCAAATAAATACAGCCTATGCAAGTATAAAGCTCTTTTTTTTTTAACATACCAACCGCAAAGTTTTAAAAGGAAGTTTGACTCAAAATGCAATTCAAAATGCCTTTGATAAAAAGTGCCTGCTGATGGCAATGTATATGTAAATACATTCCTCGCTCAATGTATTCCCACTGCATAGAAACCGCATGAATTGGAATGTACCTCATCAAAAATAGTCAAGCATCAAAATAAAAAAAATCTGCTGCAAAAATATCACGTTTGGGAGCAGTCCATTGAATAGGATCACAGTTTATTTGTGATATCGCCCTGAATTTTTCATAAGCGAAGTGCTTTGAAGCCACTAGTAAATAATGTAGAAGCAGTTGGAAATAACAAGGAAACAAAACTCCATTTTGCTCACAAGAGCTTCAAAGAGAACAGAACACTTGTTTGAGTTCCAATGTCATTTCACTTCAAAAGAACTAATAAATAGGAACACAAACTACACCAGTAAGCAGTAGGTTCATGTTAGAGATGGAATACACACGAGTTTCAGAGCGTAGCCGCATACAGAGCTCAGTGTAATCTCTATTATGAGCACATGAAGTGCAATATGAAATTAAAGGATTCTGGCAGTGTTAATGCCCATGGGGACTCGGAGCAGAGCCTGCTGGTCATTTTATGCTCTTCTGACTTTGCAAATAGTTCTGAAGGTGTGAAGAAGGTGTATCATAAAGTGAGAGTGTACTTCATTATATGAGTCCTAGTATTACTGACTATCTGAATATTCTGTGTGGGAATTATAACAACATAGTCATTGAGAATATGATTGCCTTACTTAGACTAAAAAGCACCATGTTACAGTCAAGGTATCTTAGTAGGGTAATTGGATTTTATATATACCATTGTACTAAATGATCGGTATATTCATGGTAGGGGTCGACCGATATGTGTTTTTCAGGGCGATACCGATACCGATTATTACAGATCAAGTAGACCGATAACCGATATTTTGAAACGATATACGTGTCTGGTGTAAAAATGAAAATGAATGCCAAAATTAATAATAACAAGAGCTTGACAAAAAACGTTCTTTAAATGCTTTTAAACATGTCTTTAATTCTGAAAACTGTTAATAAAACAACAACATTAAATAAACAGTAATATTAATAATAACATAAGTACAGAGATCACCCAGAAGCATTCTGTAAACATTTTGTAGAACTTAAAGTAAACGTATTTAACGTATTGTGTGATTATTCTCAACAAAAGTTGTAATAATTGTTGTAGTTGTATTACGTATACAGTAATATATTCGGGCTAAACGCTTATATTTTGACAGGTTGCCATGAGGACCTTTTAAGTTTCTGTAGCCTATGTATATATGATATGACGCATCGTTTTTCAAATGAAACGGTCAAATGCTCATCAAGTGACTCTCCGAGCAGTTCTGGGGATGTGTTCATGTATTTATGTCCTCATTTATGAGACGGCAGATGCTGAAAAACACGGCAGCAGCTTCAGTAGAGTGTGAAACCGCACGTCTGTGTCATTCATGATGCAGAACATGCAGGATTCATATTTAAATAGTTTTTGCAGCTTAATATTTATAGTATTAGCGCGACGATTTAAGGACTACCTACTGATTAAATCCAAATTCTCCGCGACACATTCCGCGTTATACGGTAATTCCATTATATGACTGCATTCCGCGATATTTTCCGCATCGCGGACATCATAGGTTATATTGAGGTGTTTAGCAACTTCATAGTGATTGTGAATGCAATGCAACGTCTGCTTGACCTCACTGACGCAGCTCCTTAGCAAGTGCTTTCTAAACTGCCTTCAGTTTCGCGTTGAGCACTCCTACATGATGAGCGGTGGCGGAGATGCTCTCAGAGATTGAGAGATCGCCTCACTCTCAGAGGTAGCTCAGACAGGCTGCATCGAGCCAAATAGCATTTAAACATTAAATAGTTTCACCTGTATTTTATTCACCAATAAATATGTCACCTGTTGTATGTTTGTTTGCATAAAAAAAATAAAAAAAATATACCATCTGTTTTTAAAATGGCCGATATAAATCGGTAAAATGCTTAATATCGGCGCCGATAATCGGCCAGACCGATAATCGGTCGGCCCCTAATTCGTGGTACTTCAATATACTTCACAGAATACTATGATACTACTATGGTACATTTCCCAAAAACATAGATTTTTGACAGAAACAGGCTCTTTCAAAGTAGTTTAGTGTGGCCACGTCATATGCAATACATGACCATCATGTGCCTTTATCTGCCAGTGCAGTCAAACTGCAACTGAAACACTCAAATCATCAACCTTTCACATGCTTCCTTCAGTTCCTCAAAGAATGACACATAATGACCCCCAGCAGCAGCTGATGGAGCCGTCTTCCTTTCCCTGAGAACACGTCTGATGAGCTCACGCTGGTTTCGTCTCATGTCATGAGACAGTGTGGGAGTCTGTGAGCCCACAGTATAGTGGAACTTTCCACACGCTCTACGTCTGTGTGCTTCAGTTTGGAGAGCGAGACTATATCCAGACTATAGTTCAGTCTGTAGCCCACAGACAAAGACAGTCTGCCCTAATAACTGCACACCAACCCAAACACATGATAACAATATTACTACTATGATTAGTGAAAGTGAAAATGACGTGACATACGGCCAAGTATGGTGACCATACTGGTCGGAATTTGTGCTGCACACACACAGCTGCATGAACACTCACACAGCAGTGCACAACACAGCAGTGAACACACACACAGCAGTGACACACACACAGCAGTGAACACACACACACAGCACACAGCAGTGAACACACACACAGCAGTGAACACACACCCGGAGCAGTGGGCACTGGGTAGCCATGTATTGGAGGTTCGGTGCCTTGCTCAAGGGCACCTCGTCGTGGTTGTACATTCACTCCCCCCACCTACAATCCCTGCCGGACCCGGACTCAAACTCACAACCTTTGGATTACGAGTCCGACTCTCTAACCATTAGGCCACAACTTTCCCTATAATATAATATCTTATATTCGAATAATATAATACATAACTTGTACTACTCCCCATCCAAATAACAATAAATCATAATTAAAAAAAATCAATGATTATTAAAAACATAATACCCTTTAACTATTAATAAAAACTATTATTACTACTACAGTTAGTGCTGTATTATTATAGATGAACAGGAACACAATATTATATTATGTATACATAATATATGTGTTGTGTATATATATGTATACAGATATCATTTATTTACTGTGTGTTTACAAAATATATAATATAATACAATGTAATAAAATATAATATATTATATAACCTGTATTACTCCCCATCCAAATAACAATAAACTTCAATATTTTCAAAACATCAATTATTATTAAAAACATCATCATTTAATCATTAATAAAAAACTATTACTACTACAGTAATTGCTGTTAAATATGTATATATTAGATATTTACTGTTTACAAAATATATAATAATTAGTATTCTAAAACATTTACTACTAGTAATTAAACAAAAATAATCATAATCATCAAAATGTATCAAAACTACAAAAGTTATATTATTTTATGTACATTGTGTTTGTTATAAATGTATTAGCCTATTTAAATCATGTATTAATAATACTATAACAATAATAGTAACAATACTATAACAACAACAATAATTCTTATTATTATAATTATTCCTACCACCACTACTACAATAGTTAGTTGCTAATAATTATATATATATATATATATATATATATTCCATGTGTTTATGTAATAAAGTACCACATATGTTATCTACAAGTACTAAAATCACTCCAAAATAACAAATCATCAAAATGTATTATTCACCTGAAACTGTGTGTGTGTGTGCGTGCGTGTGTGTGCGTAAAATCTACTTTAATCAAACTGTTACAGCACATGTTGGGATGGGTAGAGATGATGATTGTCGGATGTTGCATTAAGCCATACTCATTATCTTATTGTGTGTGTGTGTGTGTGTGTGTGTGTGTGTGTGTGTGTGTGTGTGTGTGTGTGTGTGTGTGTGTGTGTGTGTGTGTGTGTGTGTGTGTGTTGAAGAGTCAGGATTAAAGCCAGGTAATCTGAACCTCAGTCTCACAGCATCCCTGCTAAACTGAGCTTCTGTCCATCCGTCAGTCCAGGACAGAGCCTCCACTAATGCTGTCGCTAGGCAGGAAACACTGCTGTCTGCTCAATACAGAGACGTTGTGCTGCATGATCACTCAAATGAGACTCAGAAAAAACATCTGAAACTCAGAAGTCAGGTGACAACCCGACCACCTGTCTGTCTGAACCAGGCCAAGACAAATCCTCTACAGCAGGAGCAGGCCAAAGATCCTGAAGCTCAAAGAGAAATCCCAAAACCTACTGTGACAGAGTTACACTGCCCCCATGTGACCGACACACAGCCAATGACAGCCTTCAATGTAAATACTTCTTATTTGACCATTTGGGTCAGTAAACGATCACAGAATTTTCATTTTTGTGTTCACTCTATTTAAAAGTTCCCAAAGTTTGTGAAGAGTAAACAAAGCATAAATAACATTTACAATGACTTTTAAACAGCAAATTATGCTTCTCTCAAGTTTCTATCCACACAAATAAAGACACGATCTTGAGGTTATAAAAGTATGTGTTCACAGAATGACCCTAGATGTTTTGATGAACTAAACCAATCTGGTATACAGTGTTTGAGCGGTCCTGAGGGAGTTCTGCGTGCTGTTATTCTGTGAGCTGATGTAAAGGAAACGTCTGCTGCGTGACCTCTAGTCCTGTAGATGATGTGTGCAAAGCAACGGTCTGGTTTCAGCTTCCCTGCACTGCCACCTGCTGTGCTCTCAAAAAGCAGAACATGCTTTCAGCCATTAAACAAGAAAACCCTCAAGAAATGCCAATTAAATGTGACAAACCAGAAACCTTACTGGCAACTTAAGCTACAAGATACAATATAATTAATATAATATAATACTTTATATTACATTACACAATATCTTATTATAATAAAAGTATAGTATAAATAGCAATTGTAATATAATAATAATAATAGTAATGTCTATTTATGTAATTTACATTTATTTTGAATATATATTTTAGATATTTTATACAAAAAAGCGCTTTATTGGACTTCTTTTAGACTAATGAAAAATAACAGCCATTCACTGCCATTATAAAGCTTGGAAGTGCCAAGACAATTTTTAATATAACTCTGATTGTATTCTTCTGAAAGAAGAAAGCCTTGAGGGCGAGTAAAACATGGGATAATTTTCATTTTTGGGTGAACTATCCCTTTAATTGCATAATTATTTTGTTCATTTTAGATTAATTTTTTAGTTTTATGTTATTCATAATTTACAGAATGTTTTATATATTATAATAATAAATGTATCAGAAGGTGATTATTGTAAGTACTACTACAACTACTCCAAATAACAAGAAAAGAAAAAAAATATCATCATCATCAAAATCTATTGTAATTGTAAAGACATCAAAACATGACAAACTAAAACGAAGCCAATGCTGCATCATCCAACATCAGCACACACTGCAAAACATGAAGGTTTGCTGAACGTACCTCGTACATGAAGGTTGCATCCAGCAGAAGTTCAGGAAGCATCTTCTCCCCCAGCTCCCGGCTTCCAGCGTCAGACACGTAATGGAGAACCAGCACCTCCTCCTCCAGGAACCGTCCATGTTTGGCCACGGAGCGCATGGCCACCTGAAACTTCTGCTGCAAGTTCAAGCTCTTGTCAACTTTGGTAAACATCATGAGAGCATGAAAGCGGGATGGCTTTCCCTCCAGCTCATCTCCAGCACCCGTTCTGCTTTCTGGACGTCCAGACCGGATGTCTATGGAGAGATCTGCATCATCACGATTGGTGTTGTGGCTCGCCTGTGTATCCTTGATCCGTTTTGTGGTGCTGGAGAAGTTCTGCTTTTCAGAGCCAAAGTAGTAGAAGGCCACCACGGCCAGAGCTGCAGCGAAGAGCAGCATGATCTGATAGGACCTAAAGGTGCCGATCCTTCCCATGGTGACCGACAGCACCCGCAGGACACTCATGGATCCTCTTCTGCATGCACAAAATAGGGCAGGACGCCTTGACACTTCTTAATCTCCAATCACACCCTGAGGGCAAGAAAACAGGAATCACTGACATTTCACAAAGATCAATCTAACGGCATTATATTTGTTTTGAGAGGACAATAAGGACTGTTTATTAAACAAATATTTCATATGACTTATAATATATAGCAATATGTTATATAGAACAATTGCATGGTGTCTTCGTCAGTCAGAAAGAACGACATTATTTTTTGTGAACCGTCCCTTTAAAAATCATTCAGGTCAAATGATAAGTTCAAACAATAAAGCTTCAAAGGTGTCATCTCTAATGCATGTCAGCAGCAGAGGATCTTTAAGTATCGTTATGCATATCATACATGTGTATTTATCTTGCTGCAGGATGTCATGTTACTGCACATGATGTACTTACCGCCGTCACATGACGCACTCAGCAACGCGCGACTACATCACCTTCACTTCTGCGGACGGCAAACTATAGCAGCGAATCACCAACGAATAAAGGACAAATAATGAATTTGCCAAAACAGAAGACATGAGCAGGCAAAAAACATCTGAACGCTTGCGACTCGCGCGTCTTACATTACCGGAAGTCCAATAGTTCATAATAAAAGACTCGCAATCACGTGGTAACTTACATCAAACATTTTTATTTTTCTGTTTTAAAGTGCGTCATAGATAAAATAAGAACGGAAACTTTTTTCAAACGGAGAATAGACACGTTCTTTTTAATGTTAATTTGTTCATCAAACGTAAATGTATGAGATTTATTTTGTTTCCATTTTATTATGGATGATATTTTGATGAAAAAGCTAAATACATAAACACACACACATAGATTATTTTTCATATAATTTAACAAAATTATTTTTACCGTCATTTTTTATACAAAAATATTACACAGAGAGAGAGAGAGAGAGAGATTAGTTTTACAGTTTGAGACCACTTTGGAAAATCAAGGATTTACAATCTAATTTAAACATCCTCAGTTTATTTTTAGATATATAACATATCCCTATAAATATAAGATTCTTAATACATATTTCTATGCGACTAATCAGTTAAATGTGTGACAGATCAAGCGAAATCTTTGTCTGGTCTGTTGCTTCACTGTCACCAGCAGCTTTTTTACTTCTAGTCAAGGATTTGTCAAGTGTATGTCAAGCTTGTCTCAAACGTTCATAGTCTAGTTATTACATGAGTAGAAGCAGTCGATGTCAAGTCATTCACATACATGACCATGAATATAATCAGTCAGATTCATGAAAGTTTTCTTGAAATACGTTTATTTGCACAGTCACATAACACTCAAACTATTGAAGACAGACTGGATACAAAGCTACTTTTAAACTCAGGTGCACAATGAAATTGAATAGAAATGAAGACGATGCTTTGTAACTGATGGCAGTTTATAGATGGTTTCTGATGAGTGCAGTCATAGGCCAAAAAATCCCTTACATCTACCAAAAAAAAAAAACTCTTCTTAACCTTTCTCTTTTTCCATTTCCTTTTTTTTTTTAAATCTCATGCAAGGAAGTAAAGAGGTAAAGAAAGTATTTGGCCCGCTATATATACTTTTATTATAGTAATAGTAAAGAAAATTATATATTTATGACATCATAATTCAACACATGAGTAAAATGCAACAGCAACACAGAGAGAAATGTAACCACTCAAAGCATTTTAAAAACAAAACAAATGCTTTGACCTTCCATTAAATATCATTTTTTTATATCCTACATCTTTTAGGCTTCACACAATAGCAAACAAATTTATACTTTATCTTTCTTTGAACTTAAATGGTCATTTTCTCTCTTTTTACTGGTGTAGTAGAGTTTCTAGCTGTAAAGAGACTCCAGACCAAACCATTGAAACATTCACAATCGGTATGAAATTGCCTATGCAAGTAAACCTTCAGTGCTATGTAACATTGACGGCTTTGTAGTCGACACACAAAGACGGTTCCGAACAATGATTTTCAAGTACAACAACTGAAACGTATTAAACATTTTGTTTCATTTAACTCCTTTTTTCTCATTTTCCTTTGTCATACAAAAGCCTGCAGAATTTCTGCATCTCAATGGTTTGTTTGCAAGTCATTCAAATGATTAAAAAGTAAATTCGAAAGCTTCTGATTACATTAGACATTGTGAATGGGCTTTTTAGCGGGTCCAGCCCAAGTTGATCTGTAACCTGTACAGACGAAAACACATGTAATAAACAGAACCATGCATTAAATGGCTTTAAAAGAGCTAACATAAGGCTGCTTGTCATGCCTAAGCTCTAACCTAGCTGATCTCAGTTTCAGGTAGTAAATGAGCACGTAGGGTTAAAAACGCATGCAGGAGACTAAAGCGTCCCTCAGGACCGAAGGCAAAGAGAGAAAGAACAAAGTACGGAGGAGTACAAAGTGCAAGAACCACCTGCATAACATCAGTCGGGACACCAAGTGTATATCTGTTCAATTGTTTACTGCATATGAGAGTTAAAATGTTTTAAAAAAGAAAGAATGTGGAATAAATGTGGAATATTACAATAGTAAGTATTTCAGTTTTAAACTTAAAAACAGTATAAAAACAAACTGTCGTTCATTATGATTTGCATCGTTAGATGTTGCCCAGTATTTAAGCTGAATTTAAGCTCAGCAAAGACCTCGCAAGACTGTAACATGTGTTGTTTCCTTCAGTTTTTCCTACATACATCAATCAGATTTTCATCTGATCGTTAATATCTCAGGTGGTTATGCAAGTATGATCACTGACTTTCCTTTTGAGGAAAACACAACGTACGGTGAGAAAAACGGTACTCAGGGGTTTCCTGCCAGTAGCTATATAAATGGATATATAGCATGATTGCACCTCATTAGTAAAAGTACATTTTCACAGCTTTAAAGTAATGCAGAAACACGACAAGGGCTTGGATTAACCGTCAAGAGCCGAGGAGGGCTAGAAAGATCAAATCCGGATCTGTGCCCAATGAGAGAGTTCACCCTAAAAAGAAAATTGCCACCACTCATGTTGCTCCAAACATGAAATATGTTTTTAAAAAATGTCTCTATTTTTCAATACAAGTCAATTGGGCTCTACGAAATATCTTCTTTAGTATTCTGCAGAAAAAAGAAAGACGGGTTTGGAAGGACACGAGGATGAGTAAATGTTTTTTGGGTGAACTATACCTTTAAATGTGAGATTATTTGTTTGGATTCGACCTGCAGCTAAAGTGATCCAGAAAGCTAATAAACCAACAGGGGTCAGCTCGAACATAACACTGCCATCACAGCCCCAAGCAAGGCACTCAACCGGACTCGAAAGGGCGCTCGCTCATTAGTTAGTTCATTTGAAAATGTCAAATTAAAAGATAACTACCTTTATTTTATTTTTCTCTAGTTTGCTCAGCCCTGTAACGCCACATTCGAGACATCCTGGACCATGACATATTCACTGTACATTGTCTGCTCTAATGAAAAAAAAAGAAACAATGAGGGGGAAAGAATGTTTATCTAGTTATTATAATGCACTGTACTGTAGTGCCATTGGTAAATTATATTTTACCAGTGTCATCCATTTGAAGCGTCGAAAAGCCATTTCACCGTCTATAACATCCATTTCGTCTATAGAATCTTTCAATATGTTTAACTACATATTAGCACCATCTTTCTTAAAGAAACAGTCCACCCCAAAATGACCCTTATGTCTTTCAAAACCTGTATGACTGACTTTCTTCACAAAAAAGAAGATATTTTGCACAATGTTGATCAGTCAGTTTCAGTTTTCATTGACTCCCATTGTATTTTTTGCCCGTTCTATGAAAATCAATAGGAACCGAAACGGTTTGGTTATCAACGTTTACAATAAATAACGAAAGAACTGTCATTTTGGGGTGGACTATTCCTTTAACGCTTCTCACACAAACTACGAGTTGTATCTGCAAAAAAAATTAAATTAAGTCAGGCTAACAGGAAAGGACTTGCCAGCTTTAGCATAGTAAAATAAAGTACCCGACTCAACTGAAGGGGAGAAAATCTATTCTGTTCTTTTGTAAATGCTCAGCGTCAAAGCACCGACAAGTGTTTAATTTCCTGTGGCATGCAAGGGCACATGGAGAAGAATATCAATTCATTATATGCGAGTGTATTAAGGCTTCATATATGCACGCTGCCAGGGCATCTGTTCGGGCAATCGTTACTCTGCGCTGCTCAATCGCACCGGACAACCAAGAAAACACAGAGCGCCGATAACCTGGATTCCCGTGATGTTTTGCACACTGGAACTGGAAAAACACCACTGATCTGTGCGGAGTAAAAATAAAAATACATGTCCTGATTAGTACGTATCGGCCAGGCCATTACATTTAACCCATCGGTACTGACTGACAGCCTTGTCGAAAATAAACATTGCTTATATGCTTTAAACTCAATATTCTGGCTAAATATTGTGTAAAATAGGGGAAATCAGCACTTATTTTCTTACTTATCACAATCAGTTCTGGCCACCAAAAAACCCATAACATAGTCCTAAAAATGAATATTTCTGTCTATCATGAAACCTGCGCTGTTATTGTGTAGTGCATTACGTGCATATTGAGAACACAAACCATGTCATTACCGATGTCTCTGAAAAGTCGGTATAAGGAGTATGAGACTCATATAGTGCTACTGTGAGGCCAAAATGTGAGTTCGGAATAAAAAAAGAAATACAAATATTCACGTCCAGTGCATAATAAGGTATTCAGGCTATCATTTTAGCTCGCTGTGCATAAGGAAGAAAAGAGAACAAAACCTTATCATCCGTCTATTATAAAACAACTGAACTCAAAGGACAGGAGCGCAATTCGAAAATCAGCACCATCAGATTCATACTGCTATGCCTCGGCTGCCTTTCTCAGGGTTAGTGATGGTTTTGAGAGGAAAGGCCCGGTAGCAGACCAGAAAGTTTCATACCCTGTTTTTCTGGTGTTCTCAGAGGTTCCGTGCATATTAGAAGGCATTTGTAGTTTTAAACAGGAAGACATGAACATCCCCAACAAAAGCCCCTGAAGAGGGCAGAACTTTTTTTTGTCTTCAATGGTTTGTTTTCCGCAGAAAAAAATTATATATATTAATAATAAGAAGAAGATTTGACTCTCCAGGAAAAGAGCAGCACAATGTGGAGAGAAAAAAAACAGCTATAACGTAGAACGCTCCGGACGATGATGGGCAAGAGATGCCTCACAAAATAAAAAATAAACAAGAGGACACAAAAAGATGTCCTTCCAGGTTGTTTTAGTGCTCTGAAGGTCATTTGTACATGAGGTTTGAGTGCTATGGTTGTCCATGGCATAAATCAGGCAGTGCGTCCTACAAAAAGGGTCTTGTTTCTGCCTGTTATCCAGCCCCAAATTCCACCAGTGGGCTGGGATCTGTGTCAGCTCAGTTTTGGGCATGGTGTCGGATGGTGTGAAAGATCCAGTCCATCTTTGTGGTCCATCCGCCATGGTGAGCGTCATTCATTTGCTTCATGAAATAGTCTAGGGCCTCCTGCTCGGTTTTGTCCAGCGCCAAGGTCTTTCGGATGTAAGCGATGTCATCAAAGGACTGCAGCTCTGGCATGCCTGAGCCCAGCATCATGGAGAAGAGATTTATGAAAAGGTTGGCATGTTGTCTGATAGCCAAGTAAGCCTTGTAGCACATCTCCTGGAACCTGTAGGGGGAGACAGCGAGACGTTCAACTTCCCTGCTGCATCTATAGAAAGCCCCAAACTCTGAAAGGAGTAATGGCTTTTTTTTATATGTTTTGGTTAAGTGCATTAAATAAGGTCTGTGGTTAACACAAGCTCAATACTCAATAGCTCAAAAAATTCTTTCTAAAAAAAAGAAATTTTATTCTAAAGAGAAATAAAAATACATCAGCATTTAAATCCTGCAATAATCAAGAAGTTAATAACAAAAATCCTATTGGGTTTTTGTTGGGGGAGCGATGATAACTTCTGTGTTGGCCTACAAAATTGTCACTCCTGCAGTGCTCTATAGATAAAAGCTACTAAATTTAAGATGGCAAAATTCTAAAAACATTTAAATATAACTGCTTATATGCTTTAAAAAACAGCATTTGGATTTTTGAAGCTGTACTCAAATCCTGTCCTTCCACCAGAGACCATTTCATCATTGGTTTAGTTTTTTGCAGTGATAGAGAACAAATCCTGCTTTTTTAAAGCCTCCTTTGAGCCCCGACTGAAGCAGAGATTTGTTAGAAAGCGGAAGTCTGGAGAAGAGGCAGGAAACTTGGCAGCCGGCTGGCTGTCAGAGTATTGTTGGAGGAGGAAAGGCTGCTGGGATAGAGGCCCGGGAGGCTCATTTTGAAAGCCTCTATTGTTCAACTCAATCTCTAATTGTCTCGGATAGTTAGCTGCCTGCCAATTACTATGTTAATGTTGAAACACAAGGGATTTGTTTCTGTTAAGCTCACACTGGAAAATAATTGGCAATGCTTCCAACATGCACATACGCACCTCTCAAACTCTCTGGTTTTAGTGCACTCTTGGGTTCCTCCTTTGCTGATCACAATTAAGAAGTCTTGAGTTAAGACGAACGGTACTCGCTCTCGCTTGTAGCCAAACTTCTTCTTCTTGTGGTCCAAAAAGTGACCAAAATCTATATGAAATAGCTGCAGGGACATAAGCAAAAGGTCAATATGAGAATATTGATAATGACTAAATGTTTCAATGGCATTAAGGCATCTAAACATCAGGTCCATACCTGCCCATCATCCTTTACCATGATATTACTGTTGTGCCTGTCACCGATGCCCAGAATGAAAGTGGCCACACAATAGCCAGCGCAGGATCGCGTAAACAAGTCGATGGCCATGTCATACCTATTAACACAGATGATTTTATTGTATATTTGAATTACGCATTGTACATTTATTTTGAATTTAAGTTATGAAAGTAATTATAAAAAAAAATTATAATAAAAATTAGGGCTGGCTCGATACCACTTTTTCAGAACCGATACCGATACCAGAAATTCTGAGTATCTGCTGATACCAATAGTATTTTTTTATGTTTTACATACAATCTACTAAATATAGACAACTTTACTGTAAAGAAAAACAACAAATGAATGAATATGTAATTATAATCTATGACAAAAATACTTTTATAAACTAGGTTAGTGGATAATTCAGTAGCAGAAGTTAATCTAGAAAAATCGTGAGTGCACAATCATTTTATAAAATCTAAAATTAGTGGGAAAAAAACATTTATTGGGGAACAAAGAAAAGTGAATAAGTGTAGGATTAAATCTGGTAAAATATTATACATTGCTCTTTGAATTGTTGTCAAATACATTCATGGAACACAATATATTTATATATAAATATATATACTGTAAAATTAAAAGACATTTCTTTTAAACGTACTGCACAGTAATGAGGCAGCACCATATATGACAGATGAGACAAACAAGAAAGGCTATTAATAATCTTTCATTGCGCAAAAATATACAAAAAGCTCCAATACAGAGCGGCGTAAAGCACTTATGCGGATCCCATGTGCTTGAAGCAACACGGAGTCACAGCGCACAGGCACAGTGCTCCGGAGTCCGCATAGAGAAGTTCAAAGCACAAAGGAAAGAGATATCAATGCGTAGTGTATTAAATCTGTGTGACAGTTTATTGACCCTTTTATTTCAACCGTTTTAAATTTCAGTTACTGTGCTCGTGAAGAACCCTTCATAGTGCTCTCTACAACAGTGTTGTGATCTAACAGACACCCGGTAGAAAGTAACACGATTTAGATATAATCCTTTTATGCAAAACCATTGAACTTTATTTACAGATCAAGACTAGTATAATAGGAACAGTGGAGTTTTATCGTCTTGACTCTAGTAACCGAACGCGGCACGCAGTTTGAACGCTGAATGGAGGATGAAAGAAAGCTGCAGCGGAGAGAAGTGTTTACGTGAACTTGACTTAAATATTCATCTGTACCTCACATTAAACTATGTAACGGCTTCTAAACACTTGAAATATAGTGCAAGAAAACTTTATGGTGTTTTATAATGTGTTTGTGGCTTTTGTGGGGCTTGACAATAACACAAAAGTAGCTATGCAGAATATCGAATTTGGATCGGTCTTGTCAGAACGATACCCCGATCCAGCAGAAAATGCCAGTATCGAAGCGATACCGATCCTGAATATCGGATCGGCACACCCCTAATAATAATCACCACTCACATCTCGCCCTTGTTCTTGTCCTTTAGCCACTGATGCAGTGCTGTACTGTTAAACTGCAGTGCCCCCTTTATACCTCCTTTACACTGAATCTGCATGATGGTGTGGGAACTTCTCACTACCTCGATGAGACCCACGCAGTCTCCAATAGACAAGCAGCCATAGGGGAGCATTCTGGGATACCAAAAATTTGAGAGTTAATACAAAATTCTACAACTTGGCTGCAGGGAACTAAGAACAACTTAAGATTAACATCTGGTTAACTACCATTTATTTGGCTGAACAATTCATGTATGCATTTACCACTACGCCCACATACCTCAGGTCCAGCCCCTGATTTTGCCAAATGTTCTCCATTATTCTGATGATCTGAAGAGTCAACATGTCTTGCCGCAGGTCTAAGGAGAGGAAAAGGTTTTGTTTTTTACCATACAAAATAGAGACAATTCATACTAAAAGTGAAAAAAATAAAAATCTTACCATCCCCGTTTTTGAAGATGATCTCATTGTTTTGGAAGAGAAGTTCAGACATGATGTCAGGATTTTCCCAGTTCAACCAGAGTGGTCTCTTGGCAGAGGACATGATTCTGCAGTCTTCAAGTCTACCATGCAAACAGAAAAACAAAGTTAGAAATTAAACAGACTACCATTTGAAAGAGTGGGGTAAGTATGTTTTTTTGAGAAGTCTCTTGTGCTCACCAAGGCTGCATTATCTGATCAAAAAGTAAATATATATATATATATATACACTATATTGCCAAAAGTATTCGGTCACCCCCTTCTAATGAAAGGTTTGACTACTTTAGTAATTTCCAAGAGTACAAATCTTAATGTTTAAGCATATAATGATATTCTAGAGAATTGTGTGCTTCTAATTTTATAGCAACAGTTTGGACAGGACCCTTTTCTATTCTAACATGACAGTGTCTCTGTGTATAAGACAAGAATCAAAGAGAAATGATGATTCAGTCAGTGTGGAAGAACTTGACTGGTCTGCAGAAAGACAAGTCCTAATCCCAGCTGAACACCTCTGGTGTGACTTTAAATGCAGACCTTGAGCCAAAAATTCATCGCCAAACACCAATATGGGTACAGTCATTTCATACACTTCAAAAGGTGGAAATACAATTTTTAAGTACATGAATTATGTTTCCATCTTTGTTGCCAGTTTGGAAGTGTCTTTTTCTCTTCTAAAGAAGGAAGTGTCCCAGTACTTTTGTCCATATAATGAATGTACAAGTCATTGGTGTTATTTCTGTCAAGACCTCTCGCTCGCGCGGCAGTACCAGCGATTCTCAGAGACTAAATAAGGTTTTGGCGCTTTTTTGAAGAGAGAAAAGTCCCTAAAGGTGTCTGCAATGTTGCTAGGTTGGTTGGTTGATTATTAACGCGTTAACATTGACAGCACTAATATATTTCAATTTCAATAATGTCATTTATTCCTGTGATGCAAAGCTGAATTTATCATCATTATTCCAGTCTTCAGTAGCGCTGGGCGGTATATCAAGTTTGTACGATAGATCAATATATTTTTATAAGCGATACGGTATGAAGCAATACCGTTAATATCAAATTTGATACGAGGGCATCCGAAAAAAAAAATCTATTGGGAGGAGGACACAGACTGAACTGCTGCGGAGAAAGTGCATAATACACTTTGTTCTAAACATGTGACAAGCTTTATATGAAGGGCTTTAAAAAACTCGTAAGATATAGTAGCCTATAGTTTATAGTTTGAGTTTAAAGCGGCTCGGCCCGTCAGATGCTCAGACAGAAAGGCTGCGTGTGCCGCTGACAGAGACGCGGCGTGCTGTTTTGAGCTATGTGCTTTTTTCCTAAATGCATAACTTACATTTCACAGGTATATTCTCCATCTTTAAATGTTAGAAAGCCATGGAAATATGTCAGTTTTGCTGTCAGAAGTGCATGAGCTTTTGCTTTGCGATTCTCCGCTAAACTTCATGACTTGGTTCAGGACACATGCCGCCAAACAGACGGAGCGCAATGAAATAGGAACGCAATAACTCTGACTAAAATATACATTTTGCTGAAATATTTGTAGTTGGAAAATATAAATGTGACATATGTAGAATTTTAAACCTACAAGAAAGGTGTATTTGTATTTACACTAACTGTAAAGTGACTGTAATGGAGTAATCAAAACAGCCTTTTTACTCAAATAGTCTGTGTTTTTTTTTACTTTCATTTTAAATTTAGTAAATTTAACTTTTGCTTTAAAAGTATTGTTTTTGTTTTTAGATTACAATGTTATGTGATTTTAACCCTTTTTTGCACATAATATATGCCTACATGGTAACATTCACTTTATTTATTTATTTGTTTAATCCAAATACCCAGATATATACCGCATACCGCAAATCAGCCCAAAAATACCAAGATATTAAGTTTTGCTCATATCGCCCAGCCCTAGTCTTCAGTCTGCTTAATATTTTTGTTGGAAACTATGATTTTTTTTCTTTGATAAACAGGAAGTTCAAAACAACAGCATTTATTTGAAAAGGAAGATTTAGTAACATTACAAATGTCTTTACTGCCATCCATCAATGTTGTAATAAAACCGACATGTGCTAAGTGAAAATACATTCTCTCAGCTGTAAATGCTGCGCAAGCTGGTGCTCACCGTAGGTTACCCAGCTGGTGGGCAGGGTTGAGTGGAGAGGTGAAATTTTGGAGTGCATCCATGTAGTCCGGTCGCCTCATCTGCTCCACCAGGAACTTCATTTGCACCTAAAAAAAACAGAAACAAACACAGTTTCAAATAAAAGTCAGTCAATACTTAAACATATTTTTCTAAGATCAACATCAGGGACATTAATAAACTCAGATTTTCATTTAATTCAATTTTTTATTATTATTCTATCATCTACTGCACTATTATTGATTTCCTAATACACCAGGAGCCAGGTGCAATACAATTAAGTGAAAAATAAAAATGCATGTATCCATCATTTTATCATATATTAAAAATGACTTAATTTTTATAATTTTTTTCCATGTTAATAACTACAAAATGTTAAGTTGTATTTTCAGTGATGTTGTTTAATTATCAGTAACTTATCTCTGTAAATTAGTTTATTTTTATCAAATTGCAGATTCTTTAATCATTTATCCACATGCTAACAGCTGCTTATTAGATTTTTTCATTAATTAATTTCAATCAATTTTTTCAATTTTTTTTATACATTTCCAAAGTGATTTAATGATTCCTCAAATTATTTTCTCTTATCAAATAATGAGTATCACATCTGAGCCCGTGTAATGAGGAGCTTCTCACACTGATGCACAGAAAAGCCATTTATCCTCAGCAAACGCAAAACAACGTAATTGACTCAAGCTCAAGTTCATTACGTTAACAGCATTGAGCGGGATGTTTAAGGTAATGCACGAGTGCTTATTAAGGATCACCTCACAGAGTGGATGTGTATCCTCTGTAAGTGTAATCTAACAGCTAGGGTTTCATTTGCTGTGTGCGTAAATACTCTCCTAATATAACCTCACGTGCCCAGCACCTACCTACTTATAGGTGAGGCGAGAAGGTCAAAGGCTGAGTTTACCTTCTGAGTTTCATCCTTCTTTTCCTGTTTGAGGATGTCTGTGAGGTTGATGAGCTTCTCCATGGCTTCCACCTGTCTGCTCAGGTGCTTCAGGTACATGCCACATGCCCGACAGTACGACTCCAGCAGCAGACCAAACCGCTGACTCACGGTTTTATTGTGCATTTCTGACCTGCAACCAAACAAGATAGGTTACAATTTAACTTCATTTGGAGCTTCAAAAACATCAGGATATGTACGTCACTGTATGTAAAAGCCTGACAGAAAAGAGGACAAAAAGAGGAAACTGCTTACTTCAAATGCCAAAAGAAGAAGTGCCCAATCCTCTGGTTGGTAAGAGCTTTTTTCAGCAGAAATCGCCCTAGTGTGTTATCAAGATACTGCTCATACTTCAAAACCTTAAACAAATGAAAAGTGAAACATTGAAAAAAAATCAACAAGTAAACACAATAAGGACATTTATCATCAATAACTGAATATATCAGTCTTACCTGAACCAGTTGAATGAGGTACTGTGAGAGTTTGTCATCAGTCAGATACTTCTCAAGACACCGAACTGCAAAGTCTCGTATCATTGGATCAGGATAGTTACAATCAAGCAACTCCATGGCTTGTTCAGGCTTTATTGCGGGCCAGTCTTTGAGAAGACAATACATCTGTGCAACTTCATCCCTGGAATTCCATTTCACTGCCAGGAGAATCTTTGGCAGGATTTCTGGAATATTTACACAATACGGCCTAGAGTAGAAAACACAATCACAGTTTTAAATAACTTCAAAATATAAATAACTTAACTTTTGTGCCAATGGACACCAAAATGAGGAGAGCTTATGGCGGCGTTGGACTACCTGTGTCTCCATAAGAAGTCTTTTTCCTGCTCAGTGATCTCAGAAAGCGGGTCCCTGTTGCTCAGCTGACGAAGTTGCTCTATATCTGCCTCCGTCATGGCATGGTCTCGGGCCAGTCTGCTGCTCTGTTAGTCAGATGAGAAACTCAATTAATAAACAAAGAACAAATTTAATACAGAAAACTGCCTTTGAAATTCATTTGTTAACCTCAATTTAAAATAGCGCCCCTTTTTTTTATTTTTTTTATATCCATATTGCCATTCAAAAGTTTGAGGTCAGGAAGACTTTAAGAAATGAATACTATTGTCAGACGACACTTCATTATTCCACAAAAATATTAACTGGGAAACAGCATTGATAATAATAATAAATGTTTCTTGAGCAGCAAATCAGCATATCTGAAGGATTTCTTAAGGATCATGTGACACTCAAGACTGAAAACTCAGCTGACAGATATTTTACATTGTACTAATGTTTCAATTTTAAAAACACTGTGTGGTTCTGTAGAAGTGATGCATCAGTGATTTTTAACAAGAATGCAGTAGTTCAAAATTATGAATCAACAATCATTTTTTGAGATAGTAAATAAACGTCCAGGACTAATACTTCAACAACAAAAAAAGTGGATGGTCACTGCTGAGCTATATTACAAAATAAAATAAATGACCATGATAATTAATAATTGAAACAATGACTCATGAAGTGACCGTAGAGAATGACAAAGAGGTTTCTCATGCTCCACAGGCTTGTAAAGAGTATTAATAGCAGCAGGAAGTGTGTCACTATAATTAATTAATTAGGATGTGTGTCTGTAAGCTCACCTGTCCAGACTGGCAGTAATTGTATCCCATCTCCCTGGATATTATCCAGTTAGCGTGATCCTCAATCGTGGCCATGTCAGGGAACTTAACGGGTGAGCTGAAGTGGTCAAACTCCAGCTCTAGACATGGGGTTTCCTAGAGCAAAAAGAAATAAATACATAAATGAGAAACTACAGCCTAACGCTAGTAACTAAATAACACTTTACTAAGAACTAAAACAGTTTTAGCATCTATGCCGTTACACTTCTGAATTCTGTATTAATTCTGTATTCTGTATGTAAGGCCATTAGAATAAGATTTTTCTCAAAAATAAAAAATAACCAATTATAAACACAACACTGATTAAACAGATTTAGACCATACACTCTTGATTAACCATGTCACCTCAGATTAGACAACACAGAGGAATCGTATTAGCGCTTATTAAAGTGGTTTAGTGCTCAAAGAGGTTATGCAAGAGAGGAAACCTTATTAGGGTTGGAGCCCGTGACCCCAATGGGGTTGAGGAGGTCTTCTAGGCCGTGTGGTACTGGCCACAGGTTCAGTGCCATCTTTCCAGAGACCAGAGTGTGTGTGTAGTCAAACAGGTTGACATTTCCCCAGGCCAGTGGACAGTGTTCCTGTAGAAGGTCATTTAAATGTTCATTTCCGAAGCAAGCACCAGTAAAACACTGTAAATAACCATTCTGAACTGCATTCTCACAAGGGTGAGGTAAGAGTAGTCTTAAATACATTGTTATTTTAGTTTAATTTATTTATACTATTAATATTCTGATATTTATTTTATAATTCAGAATTCAGACGCGAGAAAAAAAAAACGCGAAACAGTCGTGAGCTCGTAGCGCGTGCTCTTGCATGCACAAACGCACCAGCGCACGCAGTAGCCTTTATAATTTAACATCAAAGTGCGAAATAAACTACGAGCATGCAATGTCGTGGTCAGTTAAGACATGAAGTTACCAAAAAGGCGATTAAAGTTGCATCAAAACGGTGTGTAATATGTTATATATGAGTTACATTAAGAACATGCCTCTGAAATGGTTTTCAAAACTGTCCCGGTGCAGCCCAGCACTGTCTCCCTCATCTAATACACTTGATTCAACTAGTCAGCTTATTAGTAGAAACTGAAATGGGTCCGAACAGAAGTGGGTCAGAAAAGGTAGAGTTGAGAGAAAATATGATGCGTGTCAGATCTGCGTCACGTTCCGCAGCAACAGCTCTTAAAGTGATTATATAATGACCATTTTCTACAAGTTTATATTATTCTTTAGGGTCTTAATGAAAAGTCTGTAACATCATTTGGTTAAAATCGTTCATTGGTAGTGTAAAAAACACCTCTTTTAGCCTGTCAAAAACAGCTCTTTTTAGTGCAAGCGGTGTCATTCTCCTTTAAATCTTAATGATCTCTGCTGACCCCGCCCCTCTCTTCCGAGCGCTCACTGAGGGACTGTTTACTTTAGCCGCATTCATCGTGAAACTTGCTAATTAGCACATTAATAGGAAAGGCGGTTTGCGGATTCATTTAAAAAAAACTTGTACTTACTTCTTCTGTAGATGAAGCTGGATCACGAATAATTTGCGCGAACAGATGCATTTAGGTAGATCTAGGGCGCATTCCCTTCAAAACCAAACGTAATGCTCTTCAGCCGCTCAGATGACGGGAGTAAACGACTACTGCTATGTTCATTATTACATCCAACAAAAAAACACATAAATCGCTTAGGAGTCATTCTTGTCTACATCTGCTTCGGCGGTGAAACAACTGATGACAGCTCACTCAGGGCGGGTCTGAGGTAAGACACCAGTGCAGTCTGTGCTAAAATGCTACTGTCAATCAACACTATCGTGGGAGGGGCCTCCGTCCGTGTGACGTCACACGGACAGATAGGGATGCAGCGATTAAACGGTTTTACTATTAACCGCGCTTTAAAATGTCACGGTTAATTAATCGTAAAAGCTCCGTTAAACCGAGTGTTTCTGTTGCACGGATCGAAACTGTTGCAGCTTGCGCAAAACAAAACAAAAAGTTACACTAGCGGTGCACCAGCTTAAAATGCCGTGCTTATCAGAGACACGGAGGCTACTACACACACTAGATTAACTATGAAAGAGGAACCAAACAGCGATCCTTTATTTCCACCAGAGAATGTCTGAAGTCGATAGTGTGGGACCATTTTGGGTACACCAAGAATAACCAGGGCGTCATTTAAATATTGCCGTAAAAATTGCTGTTAAAGAGTATACATAAGGGATAATGCACGGCTAGCCAACCTGTTCTTGTTGTGAAATAAACTATTTTAATGCACAACGTGAAGGCAAGGACCACCTGACGCGAAGTTCGTTAGCTCTAGCATTCTGCCTGCTTTAGACAGAGATGAAATAGTGCGGTGATAGTGCGGTGAGAGAGAGAGAGACACACACACACACTGGTTATTCTTGAACTAGCCCTTTAAACTTATTTTATTTCAGTTAGTTGCCAAGTCAACATTTGGTAGGTTTTCGTTTAAATGTTTTTATTGAATATTTATTTTTTAAGCTTTATTTCAATCCAAAAAAAACGATTTTTTTTTTTTTTAAATAGTTTTACTCTACAATAACAACAATACAGAAAAGCAAGTCATTACCTCTTTTGCCCCCTTCCTGCCTTTCACAGAGCAGATGGAGAGACAGAGGCGAGCCGCCCGGGGGATGTCGGGAATGTACATGTCATAGGTCAGCCACTCGTTCCACCTGGAAAAAGAGCGCGATAATGTCAGCATTCTATCAGTTTTTAAAATGTGTCATTTTGCATTTCAAATATCTAACACTTTTAGAAGTCATAATATAGTACATGGGGTGTGGCAACCTCCAGCCACCACTGGCACACTGAGGACAATTAATGGCATACGGGAGAAATTAATATGACGAATCGTCATATGGCCAGGCCCTACTAGACTGAAGTAAATCTATTTACCCACTGACGGCATGGACCTATTGGTTTCAATGAGTGGTACAATGCCACTCACACACTCTGCAGTGAATTTAACATAAATGAGGGGGATATTTTGAAATGAGATGAGGTGGGGTGTTTATGTGTCACAGGGATTACCAAGAAAAATGATACTTCTCAGAAAGACTGCAGACTCATGCACTTGTTTGACATTTAAAGCCAGCATAGCACATCTGCATACTTCGGTTCACTTTGGTTTTTACTACATTACAAAAAGAAATATGGAAGTGTGTTTCTGCTATAGAATAAAAAGATAAAGATAAATGCAATTTTCTTATTTTATAGATTATCTCGCAATTATGAGATAACATCTTGCACTTTAGACTTTTTCCACAGAATTGCGAGTTTATATCTCATAAGTGCACTTTATGAACTTAATATGGGATTATGTGCATTAGTATAAATACGAAATGGAGTGAACCAAAAAAACATTTTTGAACAAAATATGCATTTTTTTAAACACATAGACCCTTTCATCCATGTATTCAGAATCAGAATTATGTAAAAAAAAAAAAACTAAAAATAGCATTTGCAAGATATATTCATAATTGTGAGAAAGATTTGTGTGATAAAAGTTTTTTTAATTCCATGGTGGAAACAGACACTTTCTCTCAGGAATGAATCAACTGTAGTATCAGATATGACAAGTGATCACATGGTACCTTGGGTTTGAACATGGCACACGCTGTGTGTTGACATTATCACACAACTGTTCTCCACCATGGTAGATCCCTGTCCGCACATAAATCTGAAACAAAAGGTAAAAACCTATGAGCTAACAGCCTCAAGAAATCGCTAGTGCAGAAAGGCCAAGCAATTATAAAAGAAACACACCAACAGCTTCCTGTTTTCACAATGTGAAACTTCTGCCATCTCACCAAACACTTCTTATGCGCTTTGTATAATAAAAGACTTTCAGAATACAAAAAGACATCAGCTAAGCACCTTGTCAATGTCCCGAATATTCACATTAACGTATGTGGCACAGAGGACCCGTATCCTTAAAGTACTGTTAATGGTCCAGAGGGATTTGGTGGAGGACTCTCCGTTCATGTAAGGCGTGGCGGTGGAGATCCGGCGGGCATAGGAGGGCATGGTGAAGTTGTCCATGGGCAGCTGAGAGTAAAGACTGTCCTTGGACATAAGCATGAGGTTTGGCAACCGACCCAGCATAATGCAACTCCGTACATACTGACAGAACGAGAGAAAGAGACAAACAGAGAGAGATTTCATTCATAAAGCCACATAATAAGCACATCTCCTGGACCATAAAGTCATCCGAAATGTCCAGAGCTATTTTTAGTGATCTAAACACTAATTCTGGCAGCACTTTTTGTTGGGACGATACAAAACTTCAAATGCAGCCGGATACTGAGACTACTCATTTGCATTCTGTGTACTGGCTGGTTTTGAGATAATGAAAGCCTGAAACAAACACATGAACCATGCCAAAACCCTGAACAATCTGAGACGACTAGACATTTGGCTAGATGACTAGACAGATGGCTAATTAATCAGTGCCCAAACCATAAATATGTACAGGATAAAAGCAGCATGAGGACTAACAAAAAAAAATAACACAGAAACTGCATTCATACACAGAATAACAGATGATTATTCAAGAACATGTATGCAATTGTGTGCGTTTGAGGTACTTTAGTGAGGCCAACATTGCCTAAATACCTTGTACTGACTGATGGGGTACTTTTCCAGCAGATACTCGTCACAGCCGCAGACTTTCAGGATGTATTTGCCCTGATATTCTTGCACGCACATCTTTAGCTGCTCGGCCGACAGCAGCATGCTCCTTGTCTTCTTCCTGATGGCTTCGGCGATTACCTGCTCAGGTACGCAGTCGTGATTGATCTTAAGTGTGTACTTTTGCTTGTCATTGTTGGGTGAGACGATCACCCAGATAACCACAATGATTTGACCTAGCACACAAATAAGAAGATCGGAGCGTTAACAGGAACAGCATTATTGAATTTATTCCTTCAGGCATCAAGCATGTGAGAACAAACAATTAAACCCACATGGCAACTGAGGGCGTTAAAAAGAAAGGCTGAATGTTGAATACATCTCAATTAAATTGTCAGGAAATTAATGTAATGGAGTTGTTGTGCATACATTCCTCCAGGCTAAGAGGAAACTGAGGGTAAAAGAAAAAACAAGCATCACATGCTTCATGACGACTACTACTACTACAACACAGGCCCATTCACATAAGAAAGAAAACAGAATTGCTGCAAAAAAAAAACTTCCAGAAAAGACTCGACACTTTAAAGATAAATATGGGCTACAACCCATAAAGAAACATTCCACGTCATTTTCAACCTCAGAATCAATGTGAAGCATTTGTGGCATGCTGTGGATTACCACAGCCAATAGTGTCGACTGGTCCGTCAGTGTGTATTAACAAAAACACAATCAAAGCCTAGCTTGAATGGACAGGGAATTGTCGCTAGTTCAAAAGTAAAAAAAAAATGCACACATCGCTTTAAACCTGTTTAGAAGCGAAGGAAAGTGAGGAAAAGAGGGAAAACTCAAACGAACTAACAACGAACAAGTGCTTTACGCCGAATTGTCGCTAATTTGGAAGTGAAAGTAAAATGCGCAACCTGCTTTTACAAGCAATTTAAAAGCGTGAAAATGGCGTCAACCTCACCCCCCCCAAAAAAATTCCTCACCGTCACAACCCTAAATGGGAACTAGAATCATAATGCACTGTTCTGCAATCTCTGCCCAAAGAAATCACACTGGTAATGCATCAGCAGAAGTGCCTAGAAAAGTTGTCTCACTTTGAAAGAACTAAGAACGTCATAGCTCAAGAAAGACTTTTGTTTTAATCTCTTGAAGAAAATGTGAATTTACATGGTCAAGCCTCACTCAATATTCTGTAAATAACAACATGCCACAACTTTAAATATCCCAAAACATTCCTATAAAAGTACAAGCCTACCTTTGTCTAAGTTGCCATATATATGCTTTGGAAGCTCTGTTGAAGACTCCACGTTAGGAGGATAAACGTATAGTGCTCGACTGAGTGGCCCACTGGCATCTCGTAGCTCTACTGAGTCTTTGCAGACATTAAGAATATTTCTCCTAAAATCCTGCACCTCAGGATCCTTCACTAGATCAAATTCACACACCGGCATGCCGATGGCAAAACCTGAAACACACACACAAAAAACACTATTTTAGAACAGGGTCAGAAGAGAAGACAGAAAAACCATCTGAATCAAATACGAAGTTTAGGGTCAGTAAAAATACAGTATTTAAAAAATCAGCAAAACAGTAATATTGTGAATAACATTAAAATGTAATGTTTTTTTATACATTTGAAAAATGTAACAATTTATTGCAAAGCTGAATATTCAGCGTCATTACTCCAGTCTTCAGTGTCCCATTAACCTTCCTGATTTGATGCTCAAAAACACCTATCTGAAATCATTCTAAAGATGCTGATAATTGTCTTTACTGTCTCAATTGAAACAACTCTAAATTTCTTCTGTATCTCATAACAAATTCATGTGAAATGCATCAAGTGCTTTTACTATCACGGTTCTCGTTACGGCACGGCACAGTTCGGGTCGGTTTGTGTTTCCACTGCAGTTTAGTACCGCTTTAGAGTGGGCGGGATTATTCACGTGTCGTTATAGTTGCGCCGCCTCTACTACCATGACATCATCGTAAACGCGCCACAAACAAACACACAACAAAGGAGCATATCGACGGAATGGTGCTCATCATTCTCGACATGTGGATGTTTTTAACAGCAATGGAGGCCTATGAGAATGCTTGGGATTTACCCCCAGCAGCAGAGACTGTGCCACAGGCTGTAGAGGAGGAGGGCAGGGATGTTCGTGCAGGTGTGCTGCGTTACTTGAATAGTTACCTATTCATGTAGAATGTTCTGTGAATTATCAATAAACTTTTGAATATTTCAAAATGTTCAATGTATCCCTTGTTTTTTTTATTTATGTGTTGGTTTGTATCATCATCAATCATTTGTCTTTTTCAAGAGGTTCATTACGTGCTCATACAATAATACATATTTAATATAGTCTGGAGGTACACTTATTCGATCAGATTGATTTTAATTGAAGCAAAACACAGATACAAAGTTAAAAATATAAACAGAAAACATACTCAAAAAAATATACAAAGTGCAAAAAGTATATACATAAGGCTTTTTCATTCCGCGTCGCCCCGTCAAGCGCTCGCTGGATCCGTTCCTCGGCTATCAACGAGGGGAACGTCTGTACTTCCTCAACAGACAACGAAACGGCTATTTTTTGGTTGATACAAAAAGGTGCGTTTGTTCAAACAAAACTTGCGTCCGATCCTTCGCTGGCTGTGCTGATTTAAATCTAGCGGGTCTATATGTTGGGTCTCGTGTTGCAAGTTCAGTGACGCAGTAATGATGATTTTCTCAGGCCAATCAGGGATCAGTAGAGTTTACATGTCACGTTTTGGTTACGGTACGGATCGCTTGGAACCTCGGCCGAGGTGGTACTAAAAAAGTACCAGTTACTGTACCCAGTGGAAAACCCCCCAAAAGCGAACCGTACCGTGCCGTACCATGCAGTGGAAAAGCGCCATAAGTAAATAAAAGGAAAACCAGCCCATGTGTAGTCTTACCTATTTCTCTGTTGAGGATTTTTTCCTCTCTGTTCCCTACAGGTTCTATGACCTTTAGGAAGGGCTGGAATAGCCGAAGGTCACAAAGTCTTCTCGTCTCATCGTAGAACTCCTCACGTTCTGCCTCTTGCGTTACACTGACGAAAATGTAGGAGGTCTCCTCCTGCAGCAGATGGTGGAGGGGGTACTTCCTAGCCTCCTTAAACAGTTCATGTTTGATTGTGATGAGAGTGGCCTCCCGGAGGCACTCTAGTGTCAGGATCATGCCATTGGGCAGTAGACAGTCCACCTGAATCTTGGGGGGCATCAGATGGATGCCCCATAGTTCTCCCGAGGAGGGTCTTGGAGGCATGATGTGAATTCCTCACAATCTTCAAAAGGAAGAAAAAATCTCCAACCTCTGTTTCTCCTGAAGGGGAACAGGACAAATAAAGTATGTTTTAGCAACACGTCTGACATTATGCACGGTTTTTAATAAACTCAACAGATAAGACAAACTGTTCAGCACTGCAAACTACATCTCAGATAAACAAGTCAGCATGTCCAACAAACAAATTAGGTCTTCTTGAGAGACAAAGTCAGTAACAAACAGGAACACAGATCGAAAACAAGCATTGTGGATATAACAATGGTGATGCTACTCATTACCACGTCACCGTGTTATATATACTCTACCAGTTTGGGGTCTGTAGGATATTTCCTCAAATGTATTAAGCAGCACAACTGTTTTCAACATTGAAAATAAATTTGAGCAGTAAATCAGCACATTAGAATGATTTCTGAAGGATCATGCGAAACTGAAGACTGGAGTAATGATGCAGAAAATTCAGCTTTATATCACAGGAATAAATTACATTTCAAAATATATTTCAACAAAAAAAAACAGTTGTTTAAAACTAATAATAATTTTACAATATTACTGTTTTCACTGTATTTTTTTATCAAGTAAAAGCAGCTTTGGTGAGCATAAGAGACTTCTTTCAAAAAAATATCTTACCAACCCCCAAAAAAGTAATTTATTGCGGTCACATCACTTACATCAGTCTTAATAAAAAAAACATGCTTACAGGAAGTTCAGTACAACCCAACATCACTGAGCAATGACAGAAATGTATCACTCTGTGAGAGAGAAGCGATATTTCCACACAACATAGAGCCAATAACATTTGGCACTTCATTCTGAAGAGGATGGCTTGTTTTTCCTTGCAAACATGTGCCAACAAAAAGACACCCTTATGCGTTTCCTGGGTGTAAGGCTGCTAAAAGTGATTCACTCGTCTGACAAACAGCATCTTTCACCATGTTAATGTGTGATCTGAAATTATTGGATTTAAAAACTAGGCCATGTGATTTGAACACGTCAGATCTTTTGTCCTGACTATGCTCCTATGCAGTTCTTCCAGTTTATTCATGTAAAACACCATGCAAATGTTTATTACAGAGCTTTGTGAATCATGGTACAGCCACGGTTGTAACCACTTCATGTTTTCACACTTGTTATTGCTTATTTTTCATCTCTTCACAGCAAAAAAGGAGGAAAAAAACAGATGACTCAATATTTTCACAAGACTTGGTATTTTTGCTTACCGTAGGTGTGACGTTAGGGCCACTTGTAAATGTCCATCATATTTCAGATGTCCATCTGATCTGCTTGCTTTATAACTTCTCTTCAAATCCACTTATTATACTGTAACAACAGCAAGAAGTACAAACATTCAGTGTCCAGAGAAAGTGGACCAGCTCGCTCAGTTTAGCCAAAACAATGCAACCGATACCCATGCCAACAATACCAACCACAACAAACCTCCACAGCAGTGTTTAGAGTGACAGAGATGGGAAGATAATAAGATTAAGAGGGTTATCATTCTTGCATATGAATAGACTAAGCCACAATTACAGAGAACCGCTTGCTAAAATGAACTATTAATAGATACAAAAGTCAAGTTTATTACAATAACGTAATGCTATATTCAAGCTTATTAGTTTAACCCACTAGTCAAAACAAACACAGCTGAATCATGACAGAGCAGAAACATGCACTAATATTATATGACTATTACACACCGGCTTAATACTAACGTTACACCATTTGTTTTCATAAAAAACAAACTGAAATTTGTAATAAATAACTTAATTTTAAACCATTAAAACGTAATATATTTTATTTGGAAAGCTCATATAAAGTTGCATGACATAATTAGCCAGCTAGCAATACCAGACAAAACATACTAATTCAAAGAACACTGTCATTTATATTTGTCA
The DNA here is from genome assembly GCA_027422405.1 of Ptychobarbus kaznakovi. NCBI lineage: Eukaryota > Metazoa > Chordata > Actinopteri > Cypriniformes > Cyprinidae > Ptychobarbus > Ptychobarbus kaznakovi. The sequence goes on along the minus strand of CM049795.1, from coordinate 3,906,828 downwards.
GAGTGTTTAAAAACTCAAAAATAAAAATAATCTCAGTTGGCGTGTAACTAAACCCTTAAAGACGGATTATTTCTTTAAACAATAAGATATTGATACATTTAGCCACCTAGCCGCTAGGCTAATCCGCTACAGCTATCCCCAATAACTTTCAGATAAAAATATGCTGGAATATCCCGCCAATGACGCTTCATTAGATTTTACTCTGAAACGACACATACAATTTTAAAAGACCACCAGCGTTGTTATTCAAACAATAAATTATTAATCACATATCTCATGTTTATGTGTATAGCTAATATGGGTATGTACCGAATAGTTGTTGTGAGGTAATCCGCTGTTGGTGTTCAGTCTTTCGGTCAGGGCTGTAAATCCAGCGCGGGGCTTTGCTGGGCCTCTAGCCGCCCCGCTCTGACACACACCGCCTCTCCATCATCACAGCGGCGGCGGCGGATCGAGAGCAGTGTTTTCACACAAATCATTCATCTCTGAGGGTGAAAGTCGAAATACATGCTGTCCAATATCTGATGAATTGGATAAAAATCGTCAGGAACGCTGTCACGATGGAATAAGGGAGGATCCTGTGAATAAATAAGCACCAAAGTGGCCGGATAGGTGAGAGGGAGGGTGACTGTCTGCTAAAGAGGAAGACGGACAGAGAGAGCGAGGATGACAAACCCAGTGAACTCCTTTTCCAATCGATCATCCCACTGTGGTATAGGAGAGCCATATGTTCAACAAACACGTGCTAAACAAGTGAAATAAAGTGTGAATCTTGTCAGGAACTAACTAATCGTAAATACGATCTTTTATGCCATCTTCAGACAGCAAACATATGCTTATGAAGCTGCATATATACACGAAAATGTGCCTTTAAACAGACTGCTTTATGCTACAGGCACACGAGAATTGCAGTTGCATAAATCATAATGAACGTCGAATGTATTCAAGAATGGGAATTCATATTTAAAAAATGTGTAAAATATACAATTATTAATAAATTAGACTACATAAGCAAATTTCTTCATCGTTGTCTTTACAGACATACAGTTTGTTTGTTTGTTTGTTTGTATTTAATCCGTAACGTTACTAATTTAGACCTGGATAGTTGCATATTTTAATAATAGATGTATGATTACAATGGATCGTTTGTTTATTGACAGTACTATGCTTTTATTTCTTTCCATAAGTGTAAAAATACAGAGAAATTATAGTCGACTCTGTATTTTTGTATTATTATTATGAATGACTGACAAACTTTTACTCAGTTAAAAGTCATGGTCAAGGACCATGCTAAAACATACTTGAATAAAATTGTCACATACTTGAATACGTTTTCCCAATTAATTGTAAAATATGTAATCTCATTTTATTGTTGTTTATTTTGATAAATATTTACTTTGTAGTTTGAACGTCTACATTGATTTTAAGGAGCACAAAGTAGCCTTGGAAATTAAGCCGAGTAAAATACAAGTATTCATATTCAGTACTACTCGCGGAAAGTACAAATTTATTTAAAATAGATATTAGTAATGAAGTACACTACCTCAAGTAGACTACTTCACACACCTTTTGTCAAGTCTCGCATCCTCTTTTTGCGCGTGCTGCTGAATCGTCAATCAGATTCTCGCTTCGATAGGAGATGGACTGTACCAACTAGGCTGAGGGAGACGTAAATGCATATTGCACTATATTTCTGACCACTGGAATTATGCGTACGAATACGGGTTTACAGTGCATGTATTATCATAATTCAAATCTCCCTCTGTCTCAATTATACAACATTTCCGACGTATTTATAGTGTTTTTGAAACCATATGCGATAGAAAACACCCCCCTGCTGGACGTTTGAAGCATGCGGCGCACGTCTAGCTGGAAGAAGTTGAGCAGCAGAGAGAGCTTTGAAGGATGCAGGGAAGATGGCGATGAATGTAAAGAACAGGGATGTTTTTTACCCAAGGGTTGACTATTGCGATATCTACACCTCTCAGCCTGTAAACTATGGAGACTGCAGCCATTATTTCCCACGGATCACAGGTAAGATAAGACAATGTTTTCGAAATGATTTTCAGTGCATTGCATAACTGATGCTCTGCATCATATTTTCTTTGCACTGCAATGGTTTGAAACAGTAGTTTTCTAGGGACCGATCTTTATTTTTAAATATTGGAAATATTTATTAGAAGAAGGGCCTTGATGTCAGACTAACCACTGACAGATTGAGAATGAAAATCCCTATCTGCATTACCAAAGGTCCATGGCACATCAAATGTTAATGGAACACTATGTACATGACTGACATATTTCAAATCTCACTGACATTCTTCAGGTACACATTTTATGTCACTCTGTTTCTATTATATGATGATATGTTGCTTAAGCACTGCATGGATGTTATGTGTTTGCATTAGATCAAGTAAAAAAAGAAAAAATAATGCATACAAGCTTTTTCAGTATATCATAGAGATTGGACTAATAATACGTTTTTTTAATAAATGGAAAATTATGCAGAATAGAGTATTAGGCATCTAGGTTCTGCCCATGTTCATTGTCACACTTTAGTCTAGATTACATATGAAACCAGTAAATATATGAAGGGACATTTAAGATAATTGATGATTTTTGGAGTCCCACTAAGACTCCATAACATCCTAATTTGCTCTCCGTGTTTTCAGAAAACACAAGGTTGCTACTGTGTGTTTTATTTAAGAGGACTCATTGGCAGTTGATTCATGTGACATCTAAGTAAAAAGGCCATACTGGACTTAAACATGCTCAATTTGTATTTATTTTACATGATAGCACTGTTTCTGCAAATCATGGATGAAGTAGACAGTGAGACACCGTACAGCTCTGATAAAAGTACTAAAATGCATCTGTCAAAACAGAAGGATGAAATGTGTGATAATCGTAATAAACATTGCAAATGTTCCTTAAGCACAGAAAGCAACCGTGCATGTAATGCATTTATTCTGCTCTCAATAATTGATGCTGTCAAAGAACAACTGTACAGTGCACGAACAGCTTAGACGTACTTTGCAGCAGTGAGTGGTGTAAAACAACCAGGAGCATCAAGTGATAGTACTGCTTTACCTTCTCATGTGCCCTGAATACCTTGCATTATAGATGCCCAACGAGAACAATCCTCCCTAAATCTAAAAATCTTTGTTCTTAGTCCTGATGAAAGACCAGATATTTGTTGTCATGCTTGTTGTCAAAATTACTAAACTTTGCATTGCTTACAAAAAGCAGTGGATTTAATCTGAATGGAGAAAGCTGACCTTAAGTTGGGACTCTAGCTTCTACTCTACTTACACCTATTTCTGGGCTTGAATTCTCTGATGACCAAGAGATATCAGGTTTGTTTTCAGGTCAAAATAAGAGGAATATAAAATGGTATGATGTTTTTTTAATAGTGTAAGTGATTATGCAGAGACTAGTAAGACTACAAGTTCGTAGGTTATTCTTTCATTACCAGACCAATGCATGACCAATGAAAAGCAACCACAGTCCAGTTTTTAATGGAATAGTTCACCCAAAAATGTTAATGTTCTCTAAATTAACTTACTTTCAGACCATCAAAGATGAAGATGAGTTTGTTTCTTCATCAGAACATATTTGGAGAAATTTAGTATTCCATCACTTGCTCACCAATGGATTCGCTGCAGCGAATATGGAGTCGTCTTGTATAAATCAGAAGAGAAATATGCACAGATCAAGCGCTGTTTATAACCCAAAACAGTTCTAAACAAATATGTGGGAGGATTTTCATTTGAAAGGAAAAGAGTGGATGTACTTTTTCATTGGAGCATCATTATGGATTAGGACTGGAATTTTGGACAGAAGCTTGACATTTTAACGTTAAAACATTTTACTGATTAATTAGTTTTTTTTTTACAAACAAGACTTTTGTGAAGTCCAATGCTTCCATTGCTTTGGGGGCAGTCGTGGCCTAATGGTTAGAGAGTCTGACTTGTAACCCGAAGGTTGCGAGTTCGAGTCAAAAGTCCAGCAGGGATTGTAGGTGGGGGGTGCATGTCCAGCGCTCTCTCCACCCTCAATACCACGACTGAGGTGAGAGACTTGAGCAAGGCACCGAACCCTCAACTGCTCACCAGGCTCCACAGCATTGGCTGCTCACTGCTCCAGGTGTGTGTTCACAATGTGTGTGTGCACATGTGTTTGTTCACTTCTCACTGTTTGTGCACTCGGACGGGTTAAATGCAGAGCACAAATTCTGAGTATGGGACGCCACGTCCTTTCCTTTCTTTTTATTGATGGACTGGAGTGGTATGAATTATTATGATGCATTTATCAGCTGTTTGGACGCTGATTCTGACGGCACCCATTCACTGCAGAGGATCATTTGGTAAGCAAGTGATGTAATGCTAATTTTTTCCAAAACTGTTACCTTGAAGAAACAAATACATCATCTACATATACATCTTGAGTGGCCGGAGAGTGAGTAAAATACCTCATAGCACTTTGAACACCTGAAAAATAATTCAAATAATTTTACAGTTCTTCTGTTTGTTTACACGATCATACTTTGACTAAACCAACAATTGTGATAATTTGGGGATAGGACTAGCTCGTCCAAACAACTGGGGATAAGGAGAGCATTTGAAACCCGATAGAAACTATTTTTATTGAAAATAAAACATTTAAAATGGAAATACATTAACAGCTCCATTTATGTATATAAAATTGGGTTATTTAAGAATTCCAAGAAAGGCCTTCCAATTGAATGAACCATTTGGTGCATTCTTATGTCTATTTTAGTCGGCTGAATCATTGTTGTCATGATCCCGTCAGAACTGATACACTGGAAATATCACACAACCACAAAGCAGCTGACTCTCCCACCCCCCACTCGCTCAGCCTCAGATCTGCCAAAGCACCAAACATGTGCTAAATTCAGGAGGCAGGAATCAGCCCTAATCACATCTGAAGGAGGCTATACGGCAAAGATTCACCCTTTCACTCATATATCTGCTCTATTATTAAAATGGATAATTTGCAGTACTAATACAGTCATGGCCAAAAATATCGGCACCCTTGGTAAATAAGATCAAAGAAGACTGTGAAAATTAATCTGCATTGTTAATCCTTTTGATCATTTATTTAAAAAAAATCTAACAAAAATTAACCTTTCAGTGGATAATAAGAATTTAAAATGGTGGGAAATATTATTATGAAATATTTTTTTTTCTTAAATACATGTTGAACACAATTATTGGCACCCCTAGACATTCTTATAAGTAAAATATCTCTGAAGTATATTCCCATTCATATTCACAATTTTGAGTACTCCAGGGTGATTATGAACATGAAATTATCCAGCCATGGCTTCCTGTTTCACAGAAACATAAATAGGAGGGAAACAAAGCCCAAATTCCCTTAATCATCCATCACATTGAGAAAAAACAAATAATATATTTCTGATGTACAGCAAAATATAATTGAGCTTCACAAATTAGTGAAGTGGCTTTAAGAAAAGAGCTAGAGCAGTGAAAATTCCATTTCCACCATCAGGGCAATAATTAAGAATTTCCAATCAACATAAAATGTTACGAAACTGCCTGGAAGAGGACGTGTGTCTATATCGTCCTAATGCACGGTGAGAAGGAGAGTTTGAGTGGCTAAAGACTCTCCATGGACCACAGCTGGAGAATTGCAGAAAATAGTTGAGTCTAGGGGTCAGAAAACCTTAAAAAAATAGTCAAACAGCACCTACATCACCACATGTTGTTCGGGAAGGTTTCAATAAAAAATCTCCTCACTCATCCAAAAACAAACTCCAGCATATTCAGTTGTCAGACACGACTGGAACTTCAAATGGGACTGGCTTCTATGGTCAGATGAAACTAAAAATTAGTTTTTTTAGCAGCAAACACTCAAGATGGGTTTGGTGCACACAGGGATAAAAAGTACCCCATGTGTACAATGAAATATACTGCTGTATTTTTGATGTTGTGGGCCTATATTTCTGCTGGAGGTCCTGGACATCTTGTTTAGATACATGGCATCATGGATTCTATCAAATACCAACAGATAAAAAATCAACAAGTGACAGACTCATTTAGAAATCTTATAATGGGCCATGTTTGGATCTTCCAACCGTACAATAATCCAAACACAAACCTCAAAAACAACACAATAAAGGGTCACTGAGCACAAAACCAAGCTTCTGCTCTGGCCATTCCAGTCCTCTGACCTGAACCCTGTAGAAAATGAGTGAGGTGAACTGAAGAGAAGAAGCACCATCATGGAGCTGTGAATCTGAAGGATCTGGAGTGATTCTGGATGAAGGAATGATCTCTGATCTCTTGTCAGGTGTTCTCTAACCTCATCAGGCATTATAGGAGAACATTTGAGCTGTTAAACTGGCAAATGGAGGTTTCAAAAAGTATTGAATAAAAAGGTTCTGTTAATTGTGGCCAATGTGTATCAGAGAAAAACATTTATTTCATAATGATTTTTTAAATTATTATTATACAATGAAAGGTTAGATTTTTGTGAATTCTTTTAATAAAAGATAAAAAAGATTAACAATGCAGATTCATTTTCACAGCCTTTGATCATATTTACCAAAGGTGCCAATATCTTTGGCCATATGACTTTATGTGGCTTTTACATCTTTGTTTATGTAGCAAAAGAGCTCTGTTATGTTTCACTTAAACATTTAGGAATATAGATGGAAAAAGAACCTGGAAAGCTCTGAACATTTGGTTTTGAAGGAATGTGTTGGAAATTGTTTGAGTTCATTAAAATGTCTGACTTTTGATTTCAGACTTTGGTATCTTGTAAACATTGAGATCTCATCTGAAACACTAAAAGAGACATGTGAGAGTACTGGAGTCTTTTTCTCAGAAGATTCACTTAAGAAGCAGGAGACAAAGCCTTTTGTTTTCTCTACATTTAATCTCACTGCTGTGAGAACAAATTGCAATATTAGCAAGATCTCATCCTTCATTCTTCTCAAAAACAACGTTTCTCTATTGACTTTTCGTTGCACAGAAGGAATCAAAAATGGTTATTCTATGGCACAGTTCCATTTTGGAACCTACATTTTTAAAGGTGACCTTTTATGCCCTTTTTTACAATATGTAATATACTGCAGGTCTCAGGTGTCCCCAGAATGTACTGTATCTAACGTTTCAGCTCAAAATAACCCATAATTTATTATATCATTTTGAACATGCCTATTTTGAGTGGAAGAAGAAACACGCTGTTTTCATGCATGTATCTCTCTGAGTACTAAACTAAGTACTCTTTTTCATGTCTTATTGCGCTTAAACGGCCAAAAACCCACAAGTTTATGTTAAAAACACACATGAGGTACAAAAACAGTTATGTCTGTGAAGGTAAACAGCTGGGAAAGAAATCACATGTTTATATCAGATATGTGTGGCAGCAGCGTAATATACAGTAAATAAATGCGTAAATTCAGTGCAGGCAAAGACAGAACAGTTACCATGCTTTGCTCTAACTTTCGCCATAGCGTTAGAATTGGTGCACCGTTGTCGCTTGCGAAAACACAGTGATGGGTGAAAACTTGCAGATTAAGAGGCGCTAATATTTTAATAAGATCCCCTTTTTATGTCACGGTGGGAGCAAAATCTGATGGGCTCCTTTTTTCACACGCTTGCAGAGAAAGGCTTTCATGTTTTCTGGGTTGGTAGATGCACCAGGGACCCGATTATAGTAGTTAAACATGGAAAAAGTCGAATGATATGTCACCTATAAGATGCATTTTGGTATTTAAACATTATAAGACACAGGACTTTGGAACAAAAAATACTAGAACACATTTTGTGTGAAAGGCCCTTAAAAGTGTATTTACTCACTCTGACACCTAAATTCTGTCATTTGGCTTTTCAGGTCCAGACCCCGTTCTAAAACCACCTCTTAGTTTGATATGTCAGCAGCCACCTCAGCCCTTCCAGGCCATGACCCCGACGCAGAACCTCAGTCCTCCGCCGGTGATGATGTCGCCGGACCCCTTGCGGTTCCCACACTGCACTCCTCTAGCCATAAAGCCGCCCCCTCACCTGCAGTTGCCACCCAACCCACCCATCCCAGCGCCCCCGGTCCTCAGTCCCAAGACCCCCGAAGAAGACGGTCAGGCAGTGGGTGCTGACCAGGAAGCCACTCTGGAAGAGCTTTGCAAGCCTCTGTACTGTAAGCTTTGTAACGTCACTCTCAACTCTGCCCAGCAGGCTCAGGCACATTATCAGGTAATCTAAAACTCATGTTATGGTCCATGAGGTATGTAAATGTGATAAGAGAATAGTGAATGATTTCACATTCTGTGTTTATGTCAACAAAGTGGTTTTGGACTGCACAATGCCAGATGACACCAAAATAATAGTTTGTCTTGAATGATACTGTATGTTTAGCAGATTTTACTTTCAGTTTTGGTTTCTTTCAGTTAGTTGTTTTTCTTGAGAGCCTCGGTACTGGTTTAAATCTTTGTTGCAACGCAGAACAAAGCATGTAATCAATCATTTGTTTTGTCTATAGGGTAAAAACCACAGTAAGAAGCTGCGCAATTTTTATGCTGGTAGCCAGCAGCCACCTCCAATTAGAATACCAGAGGTAGTAGAGCCTGTTTCCCAGCAACCCTCAGCCACTCCACCCACAGCTTCTGCAAATGTGACTGCCAACCAGGTACTTATGACTCTTATCTGGTGCATTTCTGTCCAAGCAAGTGTGGGTTTGTTTTTTTACAGGCTGTCTGCACATAGGGCTGGACGATATACATTTAATTATTTAAAATGTATTTGCAGTGATTTTTCTAGCTATACAATAAAGCAATATTGTGAATAGACTAGTTTAGCGATAGTTCTTTGTCTTGCATTATTTATGTGCCACTTGTGGCATCAAACATAATCGCAAACTATTGGAGAGTCGAACTTGTCTAAACTTCCCAAAGCACTTCCACTCAGGGGAATCCCAGTCATCAAGTGTGTTCCGCTTTGTGAAGCGGACTAGTGAAGTTTATATGGACAGACACTCGAACCCTCGATTTTGACCAAGGGAGCGAGTCTACTTCATGTGTACACCTCAGGCTGCTCCATAGACCCCAATGCAATGCGATTGTGACATCATCATCGTATAATGTTTAATTTACCTGTTTAATATATTGTTTATAAACACTGTACGTATACTATATTGCATCTAATCAAAAAGCTTAAAGTGATCAAGATATGTTAGATATTGGTTGCTTTATCGTCCAGCTTTATCTGGGAGTATATTTAAGGGCAGTTTGATCATGCGGTGTCACTCTGCCAGTGTTATAGCAATCAGAGACGTCCCTGTAGACGCACACCTTTCATCGCTCTACTCTTTCTAAAAGCTGTACTGTCATTGTCCCTTCTGCAGCCACTCTCTAAGGGTGCTAGCAGAGTCATACTGGCCACGGAAAATGACTACTGCAAGCTTGTGTGACGCTTCCTTCAGCTCCCCCGCTGTGGCCCAGGCACACTATCAGGGCAAGAACCATGCCAAAAGACTGCGGCTGGCCGAGGCGCAGAAGAACGCCACGTCCTTGTGAGTCTGTCACACCCACACTCTCCAAGATAAAACAGCCGTTAAACGTGGAAAATACTTCCGTGTCTTGTTTATATGATTTTAAATGAGACATCAGTTATGCAGTTATGCAGTCATACACTCATATGAATTTCAGCCTTAAGTCTTGACAAAAAGGAAATCCACGTACACATTCTGCATCAACTAGTAGGAAGTTTTGCAGAGAGGAAGAGGTTTTTCCTGTTAGCTTTATCTTCAGGCTGTTTTTGCATTGATAAGCGGGGCACTCATTGTAATGCCACTGACTGGGCTGTCCTGATAACATGAGCTAACATGTCTATGGCTAGTTAAGCTAGGTTTGAATCATAAATACTTCAAAACAAATAAGCTTAATTACTGATAAAATAAGAAAAAAGTACCATTATCATTGTTCTAGGTACTGCAGACTATAAGCAGAAGGGCTGGATGAAAATGTATGACATTCACAGTGATTTTGCTGGTGATATGTTTATTCTTGAATATCTTAGAGATGTAAAAGCTTGCTTTTTATTTGACCACTAAAAATTATTTACAATATTTTTATGCGAGTGTGTCATTAAATTAAAATATACATTAATTTAGATATTTTTATTATTATTTATATTTGTCATTTTAATAATTTTGTGATCTGTTTTTGCTTTGTTACTTGCAAGCATGAGAGTGTTTTAATATAGACCAGTGGTTCTCAAACCTGTCCTGGAGTACCCAGCCCTGCACATTTTGTATGTCTCCCTCATCTATCACACCTGATTCAACTCATCAGCTCATTAGTGGAGACTGCAAGACCTGAAGTGGGTGCAGGGGCGGACTTAACCAGTAGGCGAGGTAAGCGGCCGCTTTGGGCCCCGTCTGATATTGCCGAAACATATTTTCAGCATTGAATAATTCAGCCAATCTCAGACATATCTGTTAATTTCTTGAATGCAATGACCAGAAGTGTTTAAATTAGAATCCACCCACCGCTCCAAATGCAGAGTTTGCTGAGTTCTGCAAGCTCGGGAATCCTCTCATTATAACAAAGTGTAGATACGATGTAAATAATATTCATTGTGCAGTATAGAGAGCTTATTAACGGAACGTGGTGAGATCGAAAGTGAAAGTAAGTGACAGCTTTTAGTGATTATATGAGGGAGTGCTCTTTGTAGCTGTATATTACTGACTGTCTCAGAGCAGAGATATTCACCTCAGTAAAGAAAGTATTGCGTTTCAAGTCATAATGGTATTTGTCTTGATGTTTCAAAATGACTTTCTTGTGTGCTTTTCCTAGCCGCATACTCGTATAAATGCTGGAGATTTTCGCTTATTAATAGATTACATTTTCGATTTATTTCTCGCAAACCCTACCGTATGCCTTCAGAACACTTGGAATAGGCTATGGAGTTGCAAGGGATATTTTCATGTTAGTAAAAAGATAGAAAAAGTTTATAATTTATTAAATGCACAAGTGCAATCATTTTTTATCATCTTTTTATCATCCAAAAACATTTATAATAAAGTTGCTTAATATGACTTTAGAAAAGCATCAGGTTGACTAATTACTGGTTGTGAAGAAGGGATAAATAAACTATAAACTATGAGAGTGAGCGAGCACAATAAGGGTTAGGAATAAAAGAGCACACAGTTATTGTGTTGGGCCCCATACCTGGAATTTGCTTAGGGCCCCCAAATCACTAAGTCCGCCCCTGAGTGGGTGTGTCGGATATTGGGAGACATACAAAATGTGCAGTGCTGGTGGTACTTCATGGAGAGGTTTAAGAACCACTGCCCTAGACTTCATTTCCATAAATCAGTTTGAACTGTGCGTTTGAATTATTCAAAACTATGATTCAACAGTTCATTTGCATCATCATTTAAATGTTCACAAAAGGCTTTGTGTAGCGTTTTTTGATTTATTCATTTGTTGACATTTTTAGAAAATATTTTTACAGGTAAATATTTCTATTTTGCAGCAATATTGTTATATTGCATTTGAATGAATGAATGAGGCATTTATTTTCGGATATACATTTGTCCATATATTCAAATATTTTAGTAAATATTTTTTGTAGGTTTTGCAACAATATTCTCATGAATATACATGAAAACGATTCCTAATTCTTCTTTGTGTCCCTTTAATAAAATATTCTGTAATATTCTGAATTATTATTACAAATTCAAATAACTGTTTTCTATTTTAATGTAATACTGTGAATACTTGATTATTCTGCCTCAGATTATTTCACTTAAATATTTTGATTCATCTCAGAAACAATGGTTTATATAAGAAATTACATAATAGCAATTACTTAAATATAAAGGCATATAATATCATCAAAAGGCTGAGAAATATAAGATATATTGCTCAGTCATACTAAGTGGTAAATCATGTTGTCTTATCCTGTATTTTCCAGAGACTTGTCCAACACTCAGAGACGGCCACGGAAAGAAGGATACGAGTACCGATTAATGAAGAACCGTAGGGCTCATATCAATACTGCCATGCCAGGTACTCTGTCTAACAGATTGATCTCAACCGACAGTTGAGGAGGGACAGATTGTTGTCATGTTGAGACTATCCCTCGGGTTCTGTTTTCTGCCCAGTGGTGCAAAACCTTCATTTGCGATCAGTGCTTTGGCAGCAGAGCGCGTGGCAGCTGCGTCTGTTAGTTTGCCAGCCTGTGCTAATGTAGCTCAATGTGCTAGTCTCGCTAAATGCAGGCCAGACGCCAAGACTTTGGTCTGTGTAAGCCGATACTCCACCCCACGTCAGCCCGGGCTCACGAACGTCACCCACACGATGGCAGATCTCAGTCACACACATGCCCCCATTGCCCCGCGCTCCTGTCCTCACATACACACAAAAACACACGCTATTGCATTCTATAAGTCAAGCCGTTAGCTTTACATGTGATATTAATTTATCAACTGGAAAAATAACTAAATAAATGCTTTTTCAAAATATTGTCTATTAGTTCAAATGCTTTTTAGACTCTTACTGGCAAATGTGCATTTGCTAAACAAGTGTATCGCTCTACACTGAGATGCACTGGCAGAGGGCTGATGTTTCCCTCGGGTGCTCTTATAATGTGCAGCAGAATATACACACGATGAGCCACAAAGTGTGTGTGGCAGAGTTGAAAAAATAAATGAGCTTAAATATATAAATTAAATCATATACATTTCTATAGGTGGTACTTGGATTTACTTAAACTTCTTAAAACATACTTACATTTAAATTCTAATTATTACTTGCTTACTTCAATTCGATTCAAATTCAGGAAGTGAACTGGAATTTAAAAAGCATTTTCAGATCAGTTCTGAATTATGCGTGTATTAATTCAATATGGTGATTTTTCAACATCAAAGGTTTTGTATGATTGAAATATGCTTGCAATTTTATTTATTCTTGCAAAAAAGCTTGCAATCAAAATTGGGGCTAAAATCATGCAGTGTGAACCTGGTATTAAAGTATTAACTTCTTCTTCTTCTAAAAAAAAATTACAATAATTGTTTATTTTTTGGTGAAAATTAGCACATAAACCCCAGTCAGCGTGACTTTGCATTTCAACGTGTATTTCATCACCTTGTAATAAATGCTTAGTAATGTAGCCATTTATTTGAAGTTTCATTCATTCATTCACACGACCTGACATGTTTCCTGTGCTGTTTCAGGCCCTTACTACAACCCACGAGCGAGGCAGCGTATCCCACGAGACCTTGCGATGTGCGTCACACCCAGCGGGCAGTTCTATTGCTCGATGTGTAACTCGGGTGCCAGTGAGGAAGCGGAGTTTCGCCTGCACCTGGAGAGCAAGCAGCATAAAAGCAGAGTGTCCGAGCAACGCTACCGTAGCGAGATGGAGAATCTGGGATACACTTAAGAAGCAGCCAAAGAGTGATTCCCAGATCCAGATCCTGACGAAATAATCTTGCAATTCTTGAAGTAGCCACTTTTGTTTTAAAATCAAAAATTACATTTGTAATTTTGTTATTCTAGAAGTAATTTACGAGCTAAAATTCGCACACACAGAAAATATTTTTTGTGCCAGACAGACCATTAATTGGTGGCATGGACATTATTTAAGGGATATATAAGAGATATCTATGAGAAAGTTTCAAACGCTCATAAGCACAGATTTAGGATCAACTGGCAAATAATTATAATTCATAATTAACATGAAAGTACTAAATTATTATCCTATATCATCTTATAAGCAAGTACACAAATATTAGAATATACTGCTCTGGATTATACTTTCAGTATAATACAAAATAATACTTTCAGTATTTATGTTTATGTCTAGCATTTTTTTATAATTTATGTAATTCTAATGTATAACCTGACCTCTAACGTGCTTTGGAGAGGTAATAAGTGTAAGTGTTTTTTCTCAGCTGTTTTTGCGTGAAGTTGATGCCTCAAAAAAGGACAAATCTAGCAGCAATCAGTTTCCTAAACAAGCAGAAGAGGCAATCCTACTCACTCTGAGCCGTAGATTCACTGTGTTTCTTCAGGAGCTACAGAACGCACTCCGCCGTTCTGCCGATCAGATTAGAGACTGCATTCCCAGGAGAATCCACAGCGTGGGTCTCCGGCGTGTCTGCTGAATGTACAATGAAAGCGATGACAATAGATCTACGTCCGTCTGGCTTTGCACATGTTTACTAGAGGTAGTGGGAGATTTGGTCTATTTCGGGGTGTACATCTGATATTGTTAACCAGCATGCTTCAGTGCGAAATCATTTGGGTTATTGTTGTTTATTTTCATCTTGGATTATCCCCAGGGAATCTCTCCCACACTAAAGGGAGAAATGGAAAACATGGCTATTTTTAATAAGGTCCGTTTAAGGCCCATGCCCCCTACCTCAGTCACAACCCTCTGACACGTTGACCTACCAAAGCTTATCTGGGAAACGCTTATCTATTTAAAATTTTTATCTCCAATATTTACTAAGGAATCCATGACCTTTGAAGGAATAGTTCATCCAAGATGAAAATTTTCTGAAATTTAACTCAAATGTAGATAAATTTGTGTCTTCATCGGAACAGATTTGGAGAAATTTAGCATGACATCACTTGCTCACCAATGGATCCTCTGCAGTGAATGGGTGCCGTCAGAATGAGAGTTCAATCCACAAGAAATCCACACCACTCCAGTCCATCAGTTAATGTCTTGTGAAGTGAAAAGCTGCATTTTTGTAAGAAATAAACCATTAAGGAATTTTAACATAAAACCATCGCCTCTGGCCAAAATATAAGTCCATAATCCATAATAACGTTTCCTACAATGAAAAAATGCATCCCCTGTTGCCCTCTCATATCAAAATCTAATATTGCATCTGTAATGTGCTCCATTTTTGCTTGTAAACGGTGCTTGATCTGTGCATATTTCTCAGACAAGACAACTTTTTTTCATTGGAGAAAGCAATATTACGGATAGAGACTCAAATGCTAGCTGTAAATTAAGTTTAAAATATCTTAATAATGTTTATTACAAATGATTTCACTTCACAAACTGTTAATTGATGGACCGGAGATGGATTACTTGTGAATTGTTGTGATGCTTTTATCAGCTGTTTGGACTCTCATTCTGACGGCACCCATTCACTGCAAAGGATCCATTGGGGAGCAAGTGATGAAATGCTACATTTCTACAAATTTATTCAGAAGAAGAAACAAACTCATCTATATCTTACATGTCCTGAGAGTGAGTACATTTTCAGTAAATTTAGATTTTTAGGTGAACTGTTTCTTTATGCAGTTACATTGGGACAAGTAGGAGCTGTTAAAATTTTAAATGCTTTATTTTGTTTGTTCATGGCTGCATGATTTTATGCATAAACATCACCCTTCCCCTATTTTATCACTTAAAATGCTATAAATATTTTATAAAAGGCATTTATGAACAGAAGAAGTGACCCAGTATTACTCTCCTTGTTTTTGTTGCTCTCAATAACTCCTTAAGCTATAAAACCACTCTTCAGAGTTGCAGTCCATTGTCACTAAATGTTGCAAATTGTAATTCTTTTCTGATTTAGTATTATTTCTGCATTAATTTTTTGCTACTTGTACACATTAAGAGGATGATTGCGCTGCAAGAAAAGGACCATTTGCAGAACTGAATTGCACTTAAGAAATGGAAAAGACAGTATTGTAATAAGTCAAGTCATGCTATATATTATTACACAGGCATCTATGTTCATTCAAATCAAATGTTTACAGTGGGAATCATCACAAGGGACTTATGGGAGCGCTTGATGGACTAATAGACTCAGTGGAGCGGTGAAGTCATCTTAAATGTGCCTCTGAGTATAAAGCCTACTCAACTGTGATGTTGAACATTTCATGTTGTTCTGCTTTGCATATGTTTCCAGTAGGATGGACTTACAGTGGCAAAACGAGTAATGTTTTGCGTATTCAAATACTGACCATTTATGTCAAGCTCTTTTTATATAAATGTGGTGAGATGTTTCATATGTATATATTGATAGAAATGTAAAAAGAAGACTTTGCATTTTAAACATGTTAAATGTTAATCTAACATGTTCATAGTGCAGATTATTCCACAAAATGCACCACTGATCATCAGTTTGATGATTTGATGGTGGAAATAATTTGTGGTTTTGCCACTTGCAGTGGACAAATACAGCAGAAGGGCAAGATGAATGGTTAGAGAGAGGGAATGGGATCAGAACATGTTGCAGGCCGGACTAGAACCTGCATTATCCCACATGAGCACTACAGCTATAAAAAAAACTGTGGTGGTGTTTTCTACTGGTAGCCATTGTGTTTGCTCCCAGAGATTCACCAGAGCCAAGCCATATCCTGTTTTGTGTTTTGTGCGGTCAGGAAGTTGTGACCTTATCTGGAAACAGAGCTTCCCAAAGGATGCCAGCCGGGACACGAGGATCTCCCCCAAGGGAGAATCCCAATAGTCTATTCCCTTCAAGCCAATCGCGATTTTTTTTCCCCATCAATAAATACCTCTGTTTTAATTTACACTGAGAGTCGTATTTCACAAATGTTTTCTTAAGGATTTGCAGAAGCATTTTATTTTGAGGTGCATCGAAATAAAATCTAGCTGTAGTGCCTTTTGAAGACATGTTCTTATATAATGGTTGAATTTTCATGTCCAATAAAGGTCTGAGTGCAATACAGATGATGTGATATTTATCTGACCTCTTCCGTTTCCCCCATTAAACTGTGGTTCAGTGTCTTGATGTATAGTACAGATGAAATAACATTTTAACTTTATTGTAAAGAGTCCTGGAACTTTGAATGCAATATAATGTATTAATAAATTTAATTAAAAAACTTTCAGTAATTTTTCAGCATACTTGGTGTGTGTTTGTAATATATCCTCCTGAGATCAAGAAGTAGTAATTCAATTATTCTGTCTCTTTCTCATGGAAATTTGTATTTATTGCTCGATGTGCGAGCATGAAATTTGCTTTATATTAGAGATGCACTGATTGCAATTTTCCTTGCTTAATTCCGTTTTTTTTGTACAACCCGAATTCCGGAAACATTGGGACGTTTTTTTTTTTTGAATTAAATGAAAACTAAAAGAATTTCAAATCACATGTGCCAATATTTTATTCACAATAGAACATAGATAACATAAATGTTTAAACAAATTTTACAATTTTATGCACAAAATGAGCTCTTCAAATTTGATGCTTGCTACAGGTCTCAAAATATTTGGAACGGGGGCATGTTTACCATCTCCTCTTCTTTTCAAAACAGTTTAAAGATGTCTGGGCATCGAGGTTATGAGTTTCTGGAGTTTTGGTGTTGGACATTGGTCCCATTCTTGCCTGATATAGGTTTCCAGCTGCTGAAGAGTTTGTGGTCATCTTTGACGTATTTTTTCATTTAATGATGCGTCAAATGTTCTCTATAGGTGAAAGATCTGGACTGCACTGCATCTGGATTCAGCACACAGACTCTTCTACTATGAATCCATGCTGTTGTAATAGCTGCAGTATGTGGTTTTGTATTGTCCTGCTGAAATACACGTCGTCTGGAGGGGAGCATATGTTGCTCTAAAACTTTTATATACCTTTCAGCATTCATAGTGCCCTCCAAAACATGCAAGCTGCCCATACAGTATGCACTTATGCACCCCATACCATTAGAGATGCTGGCTTTTGAACTGAACGCTGATAACACGCTGGAAGGTCTCCCTCCTCCTCCACGGATACGGCGTCCGTGATTTCCAACAAGAATGTCACATTTGGACTCGTCTGACCATAGAACACTTTTCCACTTTGAAACAGTCCATTTTAAATGAGCCTTGGCCCACAGGACACGATGGCGCTTTTGGACCATGTTCACATATGGCTTCCCTTTTGCATGATAGAGCTTTAGTTGGCATCTACAGATGGCACGGTGGATTGTGTTTACCGACAGTGGTTTCTGGAAGTATTCCTGGGCCCATTTAGTAATGTCAAAGACAGAATCATGCCGATGAGTGATGCAATGTCGTCTGAGGGCCCATAGACAACGGGCATCCCACAAAGGTCTCCGGCCTTGTCCCTTATGCACAGAGATTTCTCCAGTGTCTCTGAATCTTTTGATGATGTTATGCAATGATGAGATTTGCAAAGCCTTTGATTTTTTGATTGGGAATTTGAATTTGATGTTGAGAAACATTGTTTTTAAAGTATTCCACAATCTTTTTGCACACTCTTTCACAGATTGGAGAGCCTCTGCCCTTCTTTACTTCTGAGAGACTCTGCCTCTCTAAGACATCCCTTTTATGGCTAATCATGATACAGACCTGATGTCAATTAACTTAATCAGTTGCTAAATGTTCTCCCAGTGGATGTGTAAAATTTCTCAGTTTAAACATTTATATTCCATATGTTCTATTGTGAATAAAATATTGGTTCATGTGATTTGAAAGTCTTTTAGTTTTCATTTTATTCAAATAAAAAAAACGTCAAAACATTTCTAAAATGTGGGTTGTAAGTGTATCCCGCAAATAAAGATTTTTGTTGATTCTGATTTTCTTTCTAAGAACTATAGGCTAATTGACAGCAAATACAAAAAAAAACTCTCAAAATAAACTGCTGTGGAAACAGAAGCTGCATCTGAAATGGCATTAGATGTATTTACACAGACAGAGGTGCTTTTAAAAAAAGTCCCAATTTGGACATTTTCACTGAGGGGTGTACTCACTTTTGTGGCCAGCGGTTTAGATATTAATGGCTGTGTGTTGAGTTATTTTGAGGGGACAGCAAATTTACACTGTTATACAAGCTGTACACTCACTACTTTACATTGTAGCAAAGTATCATTTCTTCAGTGTTGTCACATGAAAATATATAATAAAATATTTACACAAATGTGAGGGGTGTACTCACTTCTGTGAGATACTGTAGATATTTATATATATATATATATATATATATTTGCATTCTGAATTGTAATTTGCATTTTTCTCTTGTATCCTTTTAACCATATAGATTTGAAAACTTTACAGAATGTGTTATGTGTGGCATTTCATTTATGCATAAATGCTCAACCCAAATCCAAAATGTTATACAACTATTTTATTTTACAGCTACTATTTACGTACAACTTAGCATTTAATATGCAAATCTAGTCATGACTCAAATGAGCTCATATGAGCCATCCGTCACTCCAGTGAATTGTTTTAGGAGAACACAACATGGTTTCTCTCTTCAAATAATGACATTCTTAAGTGCTCTGCTGTTTGCTCACCCCACCCATAAGTCTGTGGGACTGCAGTCACGCTGAAATGAGTGGGACGCATTGTACAGGGCGAAGTCAACTGACAAACTTGTGTCCTGTGTTTTTATGGCTCAGGCCCTGCGGGATAAGTGACAGCTGCATGAACAGGGAACAGTAAGGCATCAGCTGAGATGAACAGATGTGAAGGGCTCTGATTCTAATAAAAGTGTTTATCTTCCTGTTGTGTCATTTCTTTCACAACAGTTCAAGCTGGTGTGCATCAGTTTATATTGCTAAATAATTTATATTCAAACTTAATATAAAGAGACAACCATGTGTCTTGTTGACCATAAGAGACTTCTTTAAAAAATTTAAAATAATTATAGCGACCATTTGAATAGTAGTGTATTTGTTGCTTTTAGTTCTGATTCCTTGTATCAGCCCTCATCCTGTCTGTTATGAGATCCATGATTTCCTAACCAATAGGAAACTGCGTATTGTCTCTCATGTTCTGTTAACAGTCTACATGGAGAGGAAAAAGGTCTGTGTGTGCAGTCGACGACTAGGAGCTAAAAACACAAACAATTGTGGTGAAGCTTACTGATTTCAGGAAGAAGAACGCCCATCTCCTTCCTGTGTTTCACATTCAGCACACAACAAACAGAAATATCACAACAATCATGCAAAAGGTATTGCTTTGAAATGTGTCCTAATAACAAAGCATTTTTAATTTCTATTTTATCTAAACATACAAAGTAGATCAAATTGATCTTAAATGAATGTTCCTTAACATAACCATGTGCCTAAAAGATTAAGACTGTATTAATGTTTAAAAGATGATGATGATGATGATGATGATGATAATACATAAGCCAGGGGTTGTTCACCTTTTAGATTCCACAGACCCGCAAATATGCTCATCCTCATGCAAAGGCAGCTTCATATTATTTAAATATACAAACCCAATTTAGACTCAGAAAAGTAAATATTATAATAATCTTATTTTGATTTTATAGTACTGTAGTGTTAAATGTATAATTTATTTATTTTTATTTTTATTTATTTTTATTATGTATTAATTTGAATCTTATTTGTATTATTTTTTTGTTTTTATTTCAAACATTTCATTCACCCTCAATTTTAGTTTCATGTATTTTTTATTCAATATTTTTATTGTTCATTTATTTGAATCACATTTTTATCATTTATTTTTTACACCCTTTTGTTTAAACATTTCCAGTGATCACGTAGCACTCCCTTGTTCTTTCTTTCTTTCTTTCTTTTTCTTTCTTTCTTTCTTTCTTTCTTTCTTTCTTTCTTTCTTTCATTTTTGTATTAGTTATTTGAACACCTTTTTATTATTTATTCATTTTATTCATTCATTTATTTTAATCTTTTGTATTTTTATAATTTATTGTGTTTTTTTACCCTGTTTTTCTCTAGCACTGTTACCCTCTTCCTAAATCTCAAACACACCAAAACAAACACACACCCTGAGGCCAAAAGCGTCCAAACATGCGGTCATACAGCAGCTTACAGGAAGTGCAGTGCAGCCCAGCATCTGAGTCACGGAGAAATGACAGGAATGTATCGCTCTGCGAGAGGACACATATTTCCGCTCAACACAGAGACAAACCCATTTGGCACTTCATGAAGAGGATGACTTGTTATTGTTCTGCTAATAGTCAACAACTCAACCAGAAAGACACCTACATATTGCTCTTGGGTGTAAAGCCTCTCAAAGCAACTCACTAGTTTGCTGGTTTAGTCAAATAAGAAGCTATCCAAATGACTGTTTTGAGTTTTTCAAACCATTTCAGCGCCTCTTCTGAATATATATATTGTCGATTTAAGAATTTTTAGACACAAACGTGCAACGGCATTTCTTACAAACAGCAAAATAACATAATCAGACATTTTGTAATACAATAACTATTTTCACTCACGCACACGCACACGCACACGCACACACACACGCACACGCACCACACACACACACACACACACACACACACACACACACACACACACACACACACACACACACACACACACACACACACACACACACTTTCGAAGGCAATAGCGCTCTCTTGTGGTACTTTATCAGTAACGCTGGCCGAGTATTTAATATAAATTTCAGGCGCCATGGTGTTTTGCTGTGACTGTGAATATGTGAGGAATGAGAGGATTTTCTCAGTATAATTAGGCTACTAGAAGTATAAAGGATAAAACATTGTTGGAAAAAAATTGTGCCTAAATATTGAACTATTTGGTAACTAATGGTGCCTAAATATTAGTCTGGAAACAATTAAGCAATGTCAACTGCGATTTTGTCATCAGGCATTAGGCTCTATTATATTCCGTATCACGGCACTGTTTCGGGCTAAATGGGTTAGTTCGCATGTTTCTTGCCCGCCAAATAAAATAGTTCCCATTTTCAAAGAAGCCAAAGCATCAAGCCTGAATATGAATAAACGGTCTGGAGTAGAGAATATGAAGAGATTCCTCTTCCGGTCAAAGCGTTCCAGTATTACTTCTCTTCAGATCCATTCCAGGTTTTCCTTTTAATAAACAATCAAACGCTCAGTGGTGTTTATTTTCGGATAATATCGAAGAAAGCAATGTATTTTTGATTAATTGTGAATTGGATTAGACTAAAAATATCCCTTGAGAGGGAATATATGGCAAAAAAACCCTGAATCATTCAAAACCTTCATTAAAATCACTGTGCGGTGTATCAATGCCACACCAAATATTACAACATACAGCTAAAATCTCCACAAAAGGTTTATTCAAGGAGGAGATACAATTCAAACACGGATTGCATTTTCAACAGTTCCCAAAAAATCTATGTAATTTGACATCAAATATATTATTTACCAATGATGCAGTAGCTGTACAGTATTTCTCTCTTTGTAATGTCAACATGATTTGGTTACACAGACAGAATTAAAATCTGTGACTATATACTATGGATGCACTAATACACCAAAACATCTCTTTATTTATCTAGTGTGATACTGGCACCAAAATGGTCACAACACATCTAATCATACTCCAGAAAATCTCAATAGTCAAGATCTGTTTCAAATGCACAGTATATATCACAACACTCTTTGGACATGGTTAGAGGCAACAATTCAGTCATGTTTTACTGGACATAGATACAGATAACATTGGACAGACCCAGAGAAACGTATGAAGAGTCTTATAATCCATTCTAACCTTTACATGGAAATGGAGATTGATTGCAGAGGATATCGTAATACAAATACTGAGACTTTTATCTTGTTCCCAAATTTGTTAATGTAACAAACAGCTTATGTTTCTCTCACAAGCGCTTCATTTTCCCAGAAACATGCGGTTAAAATCACTGTTGGAAAGTAAAACTGCACAGTTAAAATTGACATGATATAAAAATACCTGCCTGAATATCTGTCAATGTTGATTTCAAATAACTAGCACTTGAATCAATGATCAGAGTTTGAATTTAAATGTCAGGTCGATGTTTAGATCTAAACTCTTAAAAAGCAGATAAATAAAGTCACTCTTATCATTAGAGGGAGATGAAGTAAATACAGTTTTTGACACAATGAGTGTTTTCTCTGATCTGTATGTATGTACGCACGCACACAAATTTTGTCATCCATCCCTCAAAATAACAGAGAGATTACCTTACAATTGACAAAATGAGAGCACTATTAGAGGAGCAGCAACATAACATACCTGCAGATCCCATAGGCATAAATGATACAAATATATTACATGTACAACAGTCATATAGTAACATCCATCCAAAACGCCTATTTGCCAAACCCCGTGAGTGCAAACTAAATCTTCCAGGCTATGTGTATCTCATGCCATGTAAACGGATTATGGCTCTTTCAAAACACGGAGTGAGGAACCATATACTGTGTATACAACCAGTAGAAATCTCACAGCAACTAATAAACCGGTTAACATGACAGACCAGAAGTTGACCGAGGGTCTGTCTGAAGGCAGGGTTGAACTTCTGTAACGGTAAACCCAGGCTCGGACGAGAGACACTGGTGTAGTGAAGGGAGATTGTAGGTCAGAGGTGAGGCGGGACAGTCTGTAGGGCGTCCTCTGCAGTGCGGTGTACATTAACATTCTAGGAAAAGAACAGAAAACTATTATATTGCTGGGTTTTTGTTTTTACTGGTACAGGTAAACTTGTTTTAAACAGCACAATAAATCAGCATGGAGGCCAAAGGTCACGGGATCAAAGGTGAGGTGATATGATTTTTAAAATCTGATATGATTAGCTCAATATCTCTATCCTGATACTGACCTTTGACTTCAGGTCAAAGTCCATTGACATAAATCACATTACTGCCCTTTCTCGCTGAAATATCATCTTGTTTTTCTGTCATATTCATGTTACATCATTTATGGTTTGCAAATGTTGCAGTGTGGTGCTGTTGTGTTTTACAAGCTGTTCTGTCTCTGTTCTTCAGTGACAGAGCATTGTGGGTGAATGTAAAGAGAGACAGGAGTTCACTCTTCAAATACATTTTATTAGCATCGCAAATAGGCATTACAGTAGATTTCTCCTCCTCCTCAGTTACCGGAAGAAGAGTTATACATCATAACATTCCTTAGTGTTAAAAAAACTGAAAAGTTTACTATACATCGGTGAGTAAAAAATCTAAAATTACTTAACATTTCTTTCCAAGATAAGGCTCTGCTTTAAAATTTCAACATTGTTATATACATGCTACACATTCTATGAAGTGATGAATCATGTCCCTATCAAATGTATATATGCATTAATCTGTGCACCATAAATATATATCACATGCTACTGGAGTGACTGGTGTTTTCATAGCAGCAGTTACATTCATGTGCAGAAGGAACTGAAAAACATCAGTGTGCATTTATGATAAAGTGCAATTTAGTATTGGCACGTAGTCAATGAACACAGGAACACATAACAAAAAAGGTTAATTCCATTCATATTCAGAGTTCTTCACTTAGGAGTTGTAATTCAAAATGCATTTACTGGGCTGAAAAAAATCCTGTTTTTAGGAAATACAGTAATGCATTTATGAATGCATAAAAGAAAGGGGAAGGGATAACGGTGTGTGAGAAAGAGAGGAACGGGGGACTGTCAGTGATGACCTGGCACTGTTAACAAAGCCTCTTCAGACAGCCGTGACACATCTACGTTCTGTTTGAAGCAAACACAGGGAATGGCGTCACACATTAATAGATGAGGAAAGTAGGTGACGACGATGTAACAGAACCGTGAAAGACTTGCCTCGGTTCACACATGTATCAAGATGACAACAAGACCGAAACATACACTTTATTTTAAGGTGTTACAGTGTAATTATACATTTAAGTACGGAGTAATATTAATCAACTACATGCACTTACTAGAAGATTAGGGTTTGGTTTAGGGTTACTTGCATGTAATTATGCATAATTTATTGTTATTATAATTGTAAATACATGTAACTTGTAACAAGGACACCTTAAAATAAAGTGTGACCCAATGAGCCTTTGATTATAACTCGCATCATAGACAGCAACAGCGCTGGGTATGTTATTTATAAATGATATAAGTATAAAATTACAAGACGAAAATTGTCTTTAGAAACAACTACATTTCACAGAATATAATCAGACGACTTTTAGATTACTTTTGACCTAATTTGTTTATGACGTTAATTTGAATAGGATAATCTTTTGTACTATATTGATAAAAAATACAATATATTGATATAAAAATACAAAAATATATTAATTTTTCCTTACCAATAACATGAAGTGGATTAAACATAATACATCAGGGTTTCCCAAAATGTGGTTTGTGAAGAAACTGCAACATTTTATTAAAAAAGATTATTTAGGGAAAATCCAAAAATATGAATTATTATTGAGTGCCATTGTGTGAATAATATACAGAAAATAATATAATCTATAATCATTTTTGAAATCCGATTTTGTAATCCAGATTATTTATAATCAGTTTTAAATATATACATGTTTAAAAAAAATGACAAAAATACACATCAAAATAACTAGATAATATGTAATTATATAACCCAGCACTAGACAGGGGGAAGAAAAATGAAAAAGCATCAGTACAGAGAAAAGATGTGAACCTCCCCAAAAACGTGAATTGTTAACGGACATGCTTCAGTACATCCTAATAATGCTAGTAGGCAAAACCATCAGCGAGCCCAACACCACATCTCTCATGTGACTGCTGAGTCTCAGGAGAACACAAAGCTTAATCACTGTATTATACAGAAGAGCTCTCAAGCATAACTACAGCCTGACTGCACACTTTCCCTGAAGCCAAAACAAGCGGAGAGGCTTTTAACCACCGAACTGACTGACATGCTCAGTGTCTGTGTGTTTGTGAGTCTTACCAATGGTCTGTCTCGGTGTGTATTCACAGCATCCACGTTCAAACACACTGACTCCACCTTACAACCTGAAGACCCAGAATGATTCACAATCAAGACCGGAACAGTGTTATTTAAAGAATAATGTCCAGGTTAGTTAAGAAAGGTGTCTTACCATAGGCCACTGGTGTTAACTTCAATGCTGTGTGTAGAGGGCATTTCAGGTAAGGCAGTTCCTCTGCAGGAAATTAAAAAACACACCTATATCAATCATCCGTGCACCTCAGTGCAAGTCAACTGTGCTTTAAAAAGAGGCAAGATCTTCATGGGTGGTGTCTTAGTGGTTATTACCTGCAGTCTTGTCCAGAAAGTAGGCCAGCAGGCATCTCATGACGGCTTGATGACAGATGACCAGAACGTTCTCCTGCCGCTCTAACTCCATGATCACCGGTTCCAGCCGCTGGACCAAGTCTTCATAAGACTGAGGAGAATACTGGATTACAACACTGCTCCATTCACTATAGAATGATCAGATCACAAAAGAGGCTGGATAGAATCAGCAGCTGCCGTGAAACTACACTGAATATTAACTACACTGAATATTTGTACTTTTCAAAGTTCATTTGTCACACAACAGAACTCATGAAGTGAACTGCAGAAAAGCTAGGAGGTGATTAAAACAGTGAAAATATACAATTATTACACATACTATATAATCATAAAATAGAAACAAAAAGCAAAAGAGAAGAAAAATTTAAAGTAAAGAAAATGTTGCCTTGGCATCTACCTGAAATAAAATAAATGCAAAATAACCCTGAAGTACTAAATGTACTAAGATTAAGATAAATAGAAAAAAAAAAATGAATAAAATGACAAAAGCACATTACAAAGTTATTAAATGTTGAACTAAAATAATAATGAAACAAAATGTAAAAATAAAAGCTAATTCAAAATAGTAATAAATAAACTAAATAAAGGATATGTTGTTGTTACCTACAATTTTACACAATCTGGTACAAGATTCTTAAAATCAAAATATCAATCTTTCTATTAATCTATGAAAAAAAAAATTTTTTTTTCAACGGACATGAGATGATTTTCACTAAACATTGAACTTCATATAAAAAGCTATTTGTATTTTTAATGGTTTGAGACCTACTATTAAACATCACTGTTTTGATAATGCACAGTTGAAATTTTCCCAATAGTCCAAATCATATTTCTGGTAGCATTTAATTTGACTGTCCTGTTCCACATGTATAATATGTACTTATGGTAATTACAATGACTGGTTAATAATAACTAATTACTAACCCTTAAGCTACACCTAAACCTAAACTTAACGCATGTAGTTACCTTATCTTACCCAGTGCTTTCTTAGACAAGTACACTGAATGTACATGTACTGTAAAACAAAGTGCAACCACCTTTCTCATAACTAACATTGCCAAGCAGCTGAAATGCCCCTAACTGAACTGATACTGACTCAAAACTGATGCCCAGTCCTAAAACACACAGCCTTATGTACAATACTGAAAAACATGCAAACTTAAACACACGTCGCAAGGACCTTGCACTCGGTCTTTATCTAATATAGTGGGAACATTGTGGTCCTTTAATGCTCTCTGAGTAAACAGGCTTGAGATATTGATCTAAATGAGAACTGCTTGCTCTAAAGAACAAACACGCTCACAACCTGACAGATGAGAAGAGCACATGGAAGTGTGTATGTGCGGGCTGAGGGTAATGGTGTGTGATGTGCTCGGTCAGAGTAATAACAGCTCGCAAAAACTAATTAAACAATGTCAATGCAGCCTAAAAAACAGACTTGTTTATTCCATTTTGGAGTATTTAGCTGGTGAGTAATCCTGAAGATAATGGCCAACAGAGAGCCTAGCAACCAGCAACATTTATTTGATGGTTGTTTAATGTGCTAAAGTGTATATAAAAGCTGTATAAAAGCTAAAAGCAAACACTACATGAACAAAATACACTGAAAAACATCTCTCTATCATGTGTAAGGCCATTAACCCTTGTGATAGCAATTCAAATGAAAGAAAGCTGATCTGATGTAAACGGACCTCTCCTTTGGGATAGCGATAACGATATTTGTCCTGGTCTCGTAATGCAAACTCCTGTGGATATCTCTGCTGGATCTCCTCATACATGAGCTCCTCACAAACACCCTAAACACACACAGATTGAAGAGTCAACACAACAGCCCTAAGTATAGAAAGACAAAGCTTGTTTGACGTTCAGAAGTAAGAGACTCACGGCATCGATCTCATTGAGAGCTTTCCACTGTTCGTATGGCACCCCCACAGCTTCTGCCGTCTGTATGGTCCTCTTCATCTGACTCGTCCACACCTTCAAATCATGGATATTCTGCGACTGGATAAACTGGCCCAAAGCTGTAGCAAACTGAGAGGGAACGGGGGAAACAGAGCTTTACATTATTAACTAACATGTATTCTTTGAAAAGGTTTAAGACACCTGATCTAATTAAAAACCAGAGAAGCAGGGCTTTTTGGACTCAAGTCATTTATCCCAAACTGATTTTTAACGATACAACTTCAAATTTAAGATGGTTCTTCTGATAATAATACGCAGATAATCGTTTGCATGTTAAAGCCAGTAACTGGGGAATATATATATATCAACTAAAATCAATCATTCATTATTCATTTCTGGACCAAGTGTATTTGAGAAGATTAAATTATTATAATATCTAATGTTTATCATTATGTCCATTTTTCTACACTACCATTAAAAGGATTAATGCTAATATGATTGTAATGTTTGTGAAGAAAATATTATATTTTTATCGTGCTCACCAATACTGCATGTATTTAATAAAGATATATTAAAAACAGTAATATTGTGAAAAATTATATTATTTTAAAATATCTGTTTTCTATTGGAATCTAATTTATTCCTGTGATGCAAAGCTGAATTTTCAGCATCATTCCTCCAGTCTTCAGCGTCACATGATCCGTCAGAAATGTTTCTAATATGCTGATTTGCTCAAGAAACGTTTTATTTTTTATGATCAATGTTGAAAACAGTTGTGCTGCTTGATATTTTTGAGGGAACCACGATACGTTTTTTTTTCAGAATCCTTTGTTGAAGATAAAAGTTTAAAAGAACAGCATTTATTTGACCAAAAATATTGCTTTTACTGTCATTTTTTATTAATTTAATGAGTCCTTGCTGAAAAGTAATAAATTAAAATCTCACCGACTCCAAACTTTTAAACAGTTGTAAATATTAAACATTATAAGCTTATGATACAATATTTTTCTGTCCTGATTTCATTACTTTTACATGATATTTGAAGACCGTCAAGCCATTTTTGTGCTTGTCAATGGCTCTGCAGCGTACCTCCTTTCCCCTGGCCGAGAGCCCCGAGTCTCCACCAATACAACCTTTGATGTTCAGATCACTCTCGCCATGCCGGCACAAGTAGATGGAGCGGGGCGTGATGTGGATATTCATGAGGTAGTAAACTATTCGGCTCTGTATGTGGTCCTGGACCCGGTTCACCAGGTACCGCCGCCCCACATCAATGATCTTAATAAACGAAAGGTCCCTGAACACACCAAAAAACAGTGTGAAATTCATAGATTCACAGTTTGGATTGAGCAGCACCGAAATGGCATTTACCTGTCCAGTTCCTCATCCAGTGGCTGATAAGAGTTCTCATAACATTTGATCCTCTTCATAAAGTCTGCGACGGCCTCTTCTGTGTTACAGTGCGTGTAGTCTGGACTGCCCAACTTCACTTGCTGAACACCAAGACCCCAAAGTTAGACCAAAAACAAAGTGAGATAAAGACATTGAAGAGGTTCTGCAACTTACCACAATGTTCTCGGCAACAACATCCGGGTCTTCACACACAGATTCCACAAAGAAAGCCTGAAGGGTGTGAAAAGAGTGTTTTAAAAGACCGGACACATGAGAAAACCAGCTTAGATGAAAGATCCCATATCCAGCACCTTGAAACCATTCTGCTCTGCAAACCTGAGGATCGTCTCTCTCCTTTCTCTCGTAGTGTTTGTGGCATCAAAAACCTAAAGATTGTAAAGCAAAAAGGAACTGTTACATTGCAACTGAAGTACGCAGTGCAGAGCGCAGTATCTGTACCCATATGACATTCTATATTCTATACAATGTGTTTAAATGATGTTTTCCTTACCGCCACCTGTCCGCCTTCGTCTGTGAGGAACTGCCGTACATCATTGAGAGCTGCCAATGCACACTGCCTAGAAGAGACAAGGAATCACGTGAGCTTCTAAGCATTCTTAAAAAAAATTAAAAAAGCAGTTTCATTTCACATTTTGAATGGTTGCCGCTGATAAAAATCAATGTCTTACTTCCTGATTTTAAGCCCCTCTTCATTGTCTGGCCGAAAGAACTCAAAGGATTTGTAGATCTTCACACATTCACGTCTGTACTGCCCAACGTTAAACTCTGTAGATGTAAAACACCAAGACAAACCAATTTCCAGATGAGCAAAACATCTGGAATAACAAAGCCATGGCCAGAATTTCACGTCACAAATATGAATTTGACCTTTTGTTGGGACATCAATCCAGTTGAGGTAGCGCGTCAGTTTCTTGGAGATGTAGGTCTTTCCTCTGGCTGGTAGACCAACGGTTACTATAAGCGTGGGGCAGTTGGTCATGCATACTAAAAGACAAAAAAAAAACAGCTCATAAAAAACTTAGCAGAGATGTGGAACAATAATATTCTTCCCATGTACTGCAGGTGAACTGTCCATCATAACACTGTATGGTGTAAAGAACGGAAATGATTTAATCTATGTGCTGTTAAGGTGACCTTTTATTGCTTTAATAAATCTGTGAGTTGTCATTGTAGAGCATAAGTCATTTTGGTATCTCCTCATCAAACTGCATATTATCATATCAACGTCCACATAGTCCTGCAATTTAAAATGATATGTTGTTCCTGCTCTTTACACTTTAAGAGAGTTTTTATATTTTTACAAAAGTACACCAATATTTAAATTAGTATAGTTTTTAGAGGTGAAACATTTCTTTAACAAATCAAGAAAAGATCCATTTTACAAAGGCCATATTTAGCTGTTGAAATATTTTAGATAACAGCATAACTGATCATGTAGAGCTGAACCTTATTCATTTCCATAACTTTCACTGGCCTTGAAACACAATTTTTTAATTATTTTACATTTACAGGTTTTTAACAACGGTTGGAATGCTTAATATATACGCAATGATAGCACCGTAAATATTTTATATATTCAAGTATATATTTTTAATATTATACTATATTTATAGTTTTTTTGAATATGTATTTACTAGTGCACAATTTAAATTGTTATTACTGATATATATATATATATATATATATATGAGTAAAGCAATTAAATGCAATCAAACAAATTCAAAACTCACTTTGAATTGGTATGACGATAATATGTTAAAATGATATGTATTTAATTGATACATACATTATATTACATTACATATACATCTGAAAGCTGAATAACATAAGCTTTCCATTGATGTATGGTTTTTGATAGGACAATATTTGGCTGAGATACAACTATTTGAAAATCTGGGATCTGAGGGTGCAAAAAAAAAATCGAAATATTAATATTGAGTAAATCGCCTTTTAAATTGTCCAAATGAAATCCTTAGCAATGCATATTACTAATACAAAATTAAGTTTATATATTCACGGTAGGAAATTTACAAAATATCTTCATAGAACATTATCTTACCTAATATCCTGATGATTTTTGGCATAAAATAAAAAATATTAATTTGTACCTATATAATGCCATGTTGGCTATTGCTACAAATACAGCCGTGCTTCTTCTGACTGGTTTTGTGCTTCAGGGTCATATATAAGAATTGCATCAGAAAGCCTCTTTAACCCGCATCTCCAGCATCAGTGTCTGGTCCTCATCCTTTCATCCATACTCACCCTTTCTTTGACTAATGTGTCTGTCTGGAAGGCCGTTTGTGGAGGACGGCACCCATATTTTCTTTAAAGGATTCTGTGTGAGCTCTCGGGTTAGACTGTTACCGCATTGCTGCGTTCTGTCCTCTGTTACATTCATTATATCCGTCGTCTCTACGAACGATCGTCCATTATCAGTGCGCACTAAAGACCGCGCTGAAGAATATCGTGAGACGGGAAGAGAACAACACTACCGTAACGCCACGGCTACATGCGCACATTCTACACTTTACCGTAAAGCCTGGTGTGTTTTTACAAAGTGATTGACCAACACAGATAAACATACGATGATTGGGACACACAAAATAATCGAAAAATAAGTGTTTTAGCGACTTGGTCTACATTTTAATGCTTAAATATTACTTTAAGCGTAACTGTTGAAAAGTTTTTTTTTATGTGTCATTGTTTGTCGCGTGGTATGTGTTACTTTTCTCAGCGCTATCATTGGATGAACTAATCATAGTCGTTTAAGGTTGCTGCATCTCCAGCGTATTGTCATTCGTTTGTAAGGGTTTTTGATTAAAGTTATTAAACTATTATAAGTGTACATATGTCTCCAGTGAGACGAAAAACTCGTCCTGAGCAGGGGTTGTATGAATACTTTTTATATTGTTATTAATACTTGGCTTACTTTATACAAACTATTAAAGATTTGACATGTGTACCAAAACGTGAATGTGGCTATTTGTATAATTACAGTATAATAAAAGGCATTTCACTTCCTAAAAAAGTATGAACTATCAAGCAGACGATAGAAGACATGTAGAAGCCTGTGTAGAACAGGTTTTTCAGAAAGGTTTTGCCCTAGAAAATGATTCATCACATATGATCCAGCAGGTTTTGTGGGGTTAAAGCATGGGCGGCGCTAGGGAGGGGCCAGCAGGTGCTTCAGCACCCCCAAGAAAGACCAATGCACCCCCAAAAATATAAAATACAAAATATACAAAAACCTTTTGACTCATTACACATGTATAACATGCAAAGCAATACAACACGACGTGATTTGCAGTCGCACTTTTAGTAATGTCATAGCATTGTATTTTAAAAATGGATTGGTTCCTTTTTATGGGATTTTTTTTATCCATTTACCTATCCACCATGCAAAAACCTCAAGTCTGATCACTTAGGCCTGTGCTTGACTAAAGATTCTTCTAGTCAACTAGTCACACGTTTATGTTAAATTGATTACTAAAATAACCTACTAAACCATTGTTTAATAGGCTATATATAATAGGCTTAATAGGCTAGTCATACTTGCGTATAATCGTTTAATAGGCTAGGCATACTTGCGTATTATAGCCGATTCCGCACTCAAGTGCGCGCATAAAGCTTGCCACAAAGCACCTGTAAAAGTACTGATTATGAATGCATCTGGGAAAAAGAAGATTTTTTTGTATTATTTATTTCTAAACTAGTGCTTTCTCAGTGTTGGCTGCAAACCTGATGTTGCCTGAATGCCGACGCTGACTCGCTATCTCCACACACAGTAATGGACGTGCAATTAATAGAGAAATGCACCTTTTCATACAGACTACATAATCAAAGAATATTTGTTTTTATTTGAATTGGTTCGTATAAAAGTATAGCCTACATTTCAAGCTTTCTATAGGCCTAGATTTATTTATGTCTGTGGGCCGGTTCATTGTTGTGACGTGCTGAATTTCACGGAGACTGCATGAGACGGCAGAAAGCGCATCCAGAAATGACGGATCGGCTATGTATTTTAAATTCTTTCCGCAGAAAAAAAAAGCACGGGATTGTGCAGACGCCTCCATGCCTCGATAATACTCCCACACTCATAAACAGTTGACATTTGCGCCGCACAGCGCATATTCATCAACATTAATGTCAGAGTGAACGGACAAAAAATTTTTTTAAATAAATGTGATGAGTCAAATAACCATGTAATAAAATGTTACAAAATCGACTGGGTGATTTTGTTATTCATATGAAAAATAATAACCTGTTTTGGTCATATTTACTATTGAATTGCCCAGCTCCCCGTCAATGATCTAGCACCCCCTCAGCATTCAAAATTCTCTGGCGCCGCCCTGGGTTAAAGTAACGCTATTGTTCTAAACAGCGCTTGTCCGAGTGTGGTAGACTACTGGACATTTTATTATTGTTTTTGTATTATTTTACAGCTTTACTATTCATTTTGAATCCATTTATACATTTTAAACACATGTTTGAGACTTATATTTTAAATTAAATTGCATGTACAATTAAGCTATTCAAACAAAGCAGTACTGGCCACACTAATCCTGGACATTTTCAATGACATTTGCAGGTTGCTGGCAAGTTGGAACTTGGATAGTCCAATTTGACCAGATGTGGTACTGTGAATCACTGCTCTATCTTGTTAAACCCGTTTTAACAATCACATTTGGATTTAAAGAGTGTGCTTGTAATAAAAACAGTAACAAAATACAATAGAATGTAAATTAGGTCAAAGTTCACCTTTAAAATTAGCATGGCAACAGATCATAGACCCGACCTAAACTTAAACATTACGACGGTACACTTAAAGAAAACAATGTTATTGCAGCCAGTTATAATAATACACATTTTAAGGCTTAAAAATAGCTAAATCTTTTTTTCTTACATTTTGGAAGTGAAAATAAAGCCAAAGACATGATGCACATATCACACATCAACCACTAGATGGCAAGAAAGAGACATGTTCATGGCTATGGACCCTATGGATTATGGGTAGGGGATTTGACTTGAGCTGTGTGCACAGCTTGATAACAACAGTGAATTGTGAGAAACAGCATATTTTTATATCAGTGTGCAGTCTGCACTGATATAGGGTTAAAAGATAATATAGGCTACACAATGTTAGATTGCTTTTACAGCAAACGCATCTTAAATTAAGGGCAATTACACATTTGCTAAATGCATTCTACTTAAAACACATTGATGCAACATTTTTTTTCTCCTGAAATCCTGAACATTTCTGATTAATCTCCTTATTAAATGAAAAATAAATAACAAGTCTTGCAAATGAGATTGAGCAGTTCTACATGAGGAACTAGTGAACCACAAAACCTCAACCATCAACATGCACTTCCAATTCTAGATTTAATCAATCTAATCGACTATGAAACTACAAATCACAGTTAGATTCAGAATCATTACTCAGCATTCAGATTTCCAGAGAAAACCAGATCTGTTCTGTGGTGTGGAATATGTTGATATCATTCTACAAACAAATCATAATCTCCCAAATTATAATCATATCTGGCAAATACTGCTTATCTTGCCTCACATTGGTATTCAACATTTGATAAATTGTCATTGTTCAAAATCTCTGACATAAAATGATACTGGTTTTAGTACTAGTATAAGATTGACTGTCATTCTCGTCACAGTGGACACTTATGGGGTACAAATCTACAACCATTTAATTACCAGCCCAGATTGTATGCAATTACTACACACAAACCTCCTTATTTTCCAGTCATTTAAACAAATCTTGGAGAAATGCAACAGCAGCTGTGTCTGTTATATCTCATTTATTGGTAACCTTAATTATAAAATCCCTCTGATTGTTGTCTAGGTCATAGTATTCTATTTTTACAACCTGACAAGCTGCAGTTTACCTCCATATCAGTAATCCAACAAACATGGCCATGATTTGACCTCAACTCCTCCACACTCCTGTACAGCATGAATGACATGCACAACGCAAACACTAAAGAGAAATGACACAAAACGCTTCACAACCCATTTAAAATCGACCACATAAAACCCCAATGCATTTCAATGCATGCAGCACATCAGCCCGAACACTGTGTGCTTGTCTTCATTCATTCAGTGCATTACACAGAACTCAGCGTTAGTTTATTTTTAGACCACGCGCATGGTTTACAGCAATCTATAAGCATAGGTTATGCGAGTATATTATTAACAGGCCGTATATATAATGTCACTGCTCAAATAAATAGCTCGTGGACTCTTGAGTCCAACGCACACGCGCCTACGTGACTGAGTCTTGTTTACTTCTTCCTCCTCGCTCACACAATACCAGCTGCTTCCGCCAGAGAACAGTCATAACCTCATGCTCCTTACCCCTCTTATCCAGATTCTGCGTGTTTCTGGACCGGCCGGCGCCCCTCATTGTTCTCGTTTTGTGTGTCAGTGCTTTATTTTGATGCTCGAGCCTTGAGGTATAAAGGAGAAGTATGTGAAAACACGAGCGCACACGCCCACTGATTGACAGGTGGAGCAGCCAATCGCTGCGAGGCAGTGGCGTGGGGACACACCCACCTATCATTAGACGGAATCAGGGGAAAGTTTGTGTTGATACTGTTGCGCAGTGTTATGCAATGCTTTATATGTTACACAGGAATGTGTTGCAGTGTAATCAATGATGACTGCGCTCGAGTCTTTGTTCGCAGGTTTAAAGAAAGGGAATATGATTTTTAAGCACGTCCAAAACGATTTAATCTTACAGGACGGTATTGTATGATTATATATATATTTTTTTCTAGTATACATAGTATATAGTAATATACTAGGAATAAACTATGTAATAATAATCATTTATAATACATAAAATAATGTATTTTATTAAGTATTATGTAGTATTTTTGGTGAAACAAAAAATATAATCTGGAATTACAATAGTATGTTTTGGAGCAAAATAATATAATATAATTCATGTATATAATTTGTGATTTTTATTTGTTATTTATTATATTTATTCATATATACAAGGATATATGTATGTATATCTTATATACATCCTAATTCCAGGACTTATATGAAAGCATTATCTTTATATGAAAGTTATACCCTTCTATCAAAGTGTCACGTGCTAGCTGTAGGTATTTGAAGATTTCATTAAGAAAATAAAATTCACATACTTTTAAAAGGAATTTCATCTTTTAAATGTGGAGAATCTTTGAATACCTAATTTAATAAGGCCTACATCGCAGACTAACGTAGGAGAGGTGTTTTAATTACACGCTGTCTCTCAGGACGTCTGGGCTACATTAGGAACATCTTGACCTGCTGGATTCTGCAGTGCTTCCGCATTCCAAAACATATTTAGCCTGTTCAGTGGAACATGTCGCTCACGTAGCCACACGTACCGTAGTAAAGTATCAGTAAAGACAGACAGAGCTGTGGAGAAGCCAAGTCAGGACACAGGTCACACGGGTCTCAGAATAGCTATACGGCAAATGTCAATAAATAAACAAAGCTGGTTTGAGCTTGACTTGCAGTCAATGTTAGTCCGTGTTTTTGTTGCATGAAAAGTCACTACACTGAGTCTTTCTGGTAAGCTGTAAAAAAGGCAAAAGTGTGACGCTAGTCACGGTTACGCTCAGACTGGAACAAAGCAGGGCATGAAATTAAGAAGGGCCCTGTCCCAAATGGCACCCTAAACCCTTGTAAGTCCGTAAGACCGCAAGTGCACATGATGTGTTCCATTTGGGACAGGGCCCCAAGGGTCCCTAGGAACAGGATGTAAATGTTATCCGATGTACGCAAACACACACACACGTCAACATAAGCTTGTGATCTCTTCATCAGACTGCGCACTCTTTTTACATGAACAATTAAAATAGCACAAATTGTCGAAAAAGTTGGACTGTCTGACAAAATATTTACAGTGTCACAGAGGAAAAAATGACTTATAGATGAAAACTAACAGGTTGGAGGAGGCTGAAAATAAATACACAACTTGTGACTACAGGTCCTGACCTTTCCGTGTCTGTCCGGAACATTCTTCATAAAGGCCATAGTGATTAGTGACCCTGCCTCACAAGTGTTACCCCTATTCCTGGCTCTCACGACATAGACGTGCTCGAGCAAAACACCCTCACCGATGTATTGTATACAAATACTCTTCATATATAAGAAATGAAATACAGTCGAAAAACATAAGTCCTTTGTATATATACAGTACACTGGTCTGAATATCACATTGTTCATTTGTGTGTTTATGCAAAACAAAGAGATTCAGGAATTTTAGTGCAATAACACTTCGATTATAGGTAAGTTTTACTTGTAAAACAAAAATAAAATGATTAAAACTCTAACTAAAATTAAAGAGAAAAAAAGAAAATATGACAAAAATATAGCAGTATATCAAATAAAATAAAATAAAGTCAGTTTCTGTAAAAATCTATTTTGTCTAATTTTGAGCAGCATATACATTGTTTTATCGTTTATCAAATTATTTTCATTAAATGTTGTGCTATTGTTTTTTTATTATTAAATATAACTTATTGGAATTTCCATTTAACATTTTGAGTGTGCATGTAATTGCAGAAAAACAACTCATAATAATTGTTCATGATTGTGACTGAGTTGCATGTGGCGATTATTCAAAAAACCAAACGATTTCAAAATACCATTTCAAAACTGTTTTGACTGTTATAGTTTTCAACCACAGGCTCGGCGCAGGCACTTGTTCCTCAAACACCAGGAGGCAGGAACTAGGGGAAAGGTCACTGTTAAGTGGTCATCTAAATATGTTCACTAGAAAGTGGCCCGCTATCAGCCAGACTAATGCTGGCTTTGCACCAGAACGCTGTGTGATAAATGCTATTTATAAACCGCATGCAGAGCCGGACCACAAAGAAAGCAGAGGATTTAGCACAGGCTGCTTTGGAGTTATGCATTTTCTGTCAATTCCCACATTAAAACATTTGTAAAAAGTTAAAACGAGAAAACATTCCTTCTCAGAATCTGCTCAGCTTTGCAGTAAGCAAACCGCATTAGTGCCTGTGGGAAATCCCAGTATTTCATCATAATAATGAGATGAATGGGTAATTATCTCTGGTTAATGCACATTCTGGCACGTAAAATATTAAACAGCTGAATGTCTGAGATGGTGGAAGGAGAGATCAAGTATGTAATGTCCACTGACTGCTCCACTAAGGAATGAACTGAAGCCTGTAGGAAATGATCTGAGGTCAGCTTTTTAGTTACTTATGCAGGTGTTGATGAGTTCAGGTTCAGGAAGTGACTCACAGCACCAAAAAGAACCATATCTCGCAATACAAGGAATATTGTGAAATATTCCCAGTACAGACACACAATTCCTCCGAATATGTATTTCAATTTTTATTTGCAATAAAAAGAGCCAATAACAAAAGCCCACACATCAACAAATTACAGTATTAGTTCACCAAAAATATTTTAATTGGCTGACAATTTACTCTCCATTGTACTCCCCCCAAACCATACAAGATGTAGATACATCTTTTACAAATGGATTTGTTTTTTTACAAGCTTTTCACTTCACAAGATGTTAATATGGACTGGAGTGGTGTGGATTATTGTGATGTTTTTATCAGCTGTTTGGACTCTCATTCTGACGGCACCCATTCACTGCAGAGGATACATTGGTGAGCAAGTGATGGAATGCTATTTCTCCAAATCTGTTCTGATGAAGAAACAAACTCATCTACTTCTTGGATGGCCTGAGGTGAGTTCATTTTCAGCTAATTGTCATTTTTTGGGTGAACTAATACTTATAAGTCTCTAGAGTGAACTGCATGATAGGACTAATGAGACTAAGACACACAGAAACACATTGTATACAAATACACATACATGACACATACATAGTGCGTATCAAGTAATAGATCAGCACACAAAAAGACATTAATGAACACTCACATACAGCATACACGCACACAGCTGAAGGATTTTAAGAAAGTCTTCTTCACTGCTGGTGGTAGAAACAAGGACTTAAACATGTGCAAGGACTTTTACTGTCACATTATTCCGCTATTTTTTATTGTTTATCAACAAAATTGTCTCTTGTTCTCGCCTTTTCCCTTGATCCATCCATCCTCTGTTCTTCTATGGAGAGCCCATCTATTCCAGCTCTTGACTCCTTTTATCTGATCTTGCACTTCCCTTCGTGTCATTGATCTGTCTGTTCTTCATCTCCAGTCCTTCATTGGCTACTGCATCTGCTTCCTCCACTCTTCTCCCCTGTCGCTGCTTTCTTGCGTCTCTTGTTCAGCAAGGGGTTACTGGAAGCATCCAAGTCCTTAATCTTGACCTGCTCGTAATCTACACGCATGGTGGCCAATGCACTGGTTAACTCTTCCTACAAACCAAAAGACAAAAAATGACATAGAATAACACATAGTATAAATAGTATAAAGATATTTATATATATATTTTTTTCTTTTATTATCAATATCAGTATTATTATTAATAATAAAATATAAAAATTATTTTTATATATTCAATTTAAAAAGTAATTACTGTTAATAATAATAATGATTATTATTTATATGAATAGCATAGATACAGTATCTCACAGAAGTGAGAACACCCTTCAAATATATTTTATTATATCTTTTCATGTGACAACACTGAAGAAATGACACTTTGATACAATGTAAAGTAGTGAGTGTACAGTTTGTATAACAGTGTAAATTTGCGGTCACCTCAAAATAACTCAACACACAGCCATTAATGTCTAAACCGCTGGCCACAAAAGTGAGTACACCCCTAAGTGAAATTGGGCCATTTTCTCTCCCCGGTGTCATGTGACTCGTTAGTGTTACAAGGTCTCAGGTGTGAATGGGGAGCAGGTGTGTTGAATTTGGTGTTATCGCTCTCACTCTCTCATACTGGTCACTGGAAGTTCAACATGGCACCTCATGGCAAAGAACTCTCTGAGGATCTGAAAAAAAGAATTGTTGCTCTACATAAAGATGGCGTAGGCTATAAGAAGATTGCCAAGACCCTGAAACTAAGCTGCAGCACGGTGGCCAAGACCATACAGCGTTTTAACAGGACAGGTTCCACTCAGAACAGCCCTCGCCATGGTCAACCAAAGAAGTTAAGTGCACGTGTTCAGCGTCATATCCAGAGGTTGTGTTTGGGAAATAGACGTATGAGAGCTGCCAGCATTGCTGCAGAGGTTGAAGGGGTGGGGGGTCAGCCTGTCAGTGCTCAGACCATACGCCGCACACTGCATCAAATTGGTCTGCATGGCTGTCGTCCCAGAAGGAAGCCTCTTCTAAAGATGATGCACAAGAAAGCCCGCACTGGGAAGCTACAGTTCATTGAGGGAACCATGAATGCCAACATGTACTGTGACATACTGAAGCAGAGCATGATCCCCTCCCTTCAGAGACTGGGCTGCAGGGCAGTATTCCACATGATAACGACCACTGCCTTGCTAAAGAAGCTGAGAATAAAGGTGATGGACTGGCCAAGCATGTCTCCAGACCTAAACATTGAGCAAGGGCATCCTGAAGGTGAAGGAGGGCAAGGTCTCTAACATCCACCTGCTCCGTGATGTCGTCATGGAAGAGTGGAAGAGGACTCCAGTGGCAACCTGTGAAGCTCTGGTGAACTCCATGCCCAAGAGGGTTAAGGTAGTGCTGGAAAATAATGGTGGCCACACAAAATATTGACACTTTGGGCCCAATTTGGACAGTTTCACTTAGGGGTGAACTCACTTTTGTGGCCAGCGGTTTAGACATTAATGGCTGTGTGTTGTGTTATTTTGAGGTGACCGCAAATTTACACTGTTATACAAACTGTACACTCACTACTTTACATTGTATCAAAGTGTAATTTCTTCAGTGTTGTCACATGAAAATACATAATAAAATATTTACAAAAATGTGAGGGGTGTACTCACTTCTGTGAGATACTGTAGATAGTATAATTAAAATGAAGACTAAAACCATAAAAAATGTAATTACTTGAAATAAAATATTATAAAAAAGCTTGAAGTTATTTTATTTCAGCTAGTTGCCATTTATGCTTCGTTTAGTTTGACTTGAACTATAACCAAAACTAAATAAACCGAAACTAATACAAAAAAAAAAAAAATGATATAGACATGAAAAAAGACAAAAACATAACAAACTTACAGAAACTTTAACAAGTAAAAACATAAAATCTACAAACATTTTTTTATTAAAAATGTAAAATTATATAAATTATATTACTACTAAATAAAACTGTTTTATCATTTTAATCATATATATTACATAAATAAATAAAAAATATATTAGTTTGTATTAGTATACCAAGTTTTATTCTATTTACACTACATATACAAACATAACTCTGTCTCTGTCTGTTTAAAGAGAAAATCTAAAAATAAAAAATGTAATTAAAATATTAGCAAAACCTGTAATATTATATCAATGATACTACTATTAAATAACACTGTTTTATTATTTTATTCATATATATTCAATATATATGCTAAATTACATACA
Organism: Ptychobarbus kaznakovi; assembly: GCA_027422405.1. Lineage (NCBI taxonomy): Eukaryota > Metazoa > Chordata > Actinopteri > Cypriniformes > Cyprinidae > Ptychobarbus > Ptychobarbus kaznakovi. The sequence goes on along the minus strand of CM049795.1, from coordinate 3,864,976 downwards.
TATATGATTCCATATACATTGGCACTAAAGTGACTTGAAATGAAAATGAATTGAGTTGAGTTGTTTTTATTCTGCTGTGTGGCTCTCTCTTGAGGAGTCAGCTGGTATTACAGAAAATAGTGTTACCATTCTTCATTGTAAGACATTACAAAACACACAAAACAACGAAAAAACCACCTAAATGGTATTTGGCCATTATTCTAAACAAGTAGTGTAATTCTCTGATTGGTGCTCACCTTGACCTCGTCCCACATCTCGCTGTCTTCTGTCAGCACTCGTGTGGTGTGGAGAGGCGTTTGGGGAACCACCATGGATTGCTAAAAGAAACATCTCAGTGTTGGATACAGAAAACCTATATCTAAAGAAACACATTCAGTCAGCTGAAATACTCACATTGATCCAGGGGTGGTTCATGAATTGTTCAATGGTCATTCTTTCATTGGGGTCGGTCTTCAATAGCTGGTGAATCAACTGTTTGGCTGGAAGAAGAATATTAAATATCCGTAAGAGGAACATGACTGTTTTAGGTCCTCATAATCGAGACCAGTGTTTTGAGCATTTATAGACATGGCTGTGGGGTAGAAACTATGTTAAGAAATACTGATCTAGATAGTGAATCATGAAAGCAGTGTGAACAGAACTGAAACCCAGAGTGGATTTACAAACACAGCCAGAATATCTGAGCCATTTATTGATATTTGCAACATGCAAACACGGTCTGTACCAATGTTCCATAAAAAACAATGTTTCATTAAACGTTCTTTTAAATCAAATTTAGGATTGTTCCCTCTTGCTGTAACAAGTACACATATACATAATTAATTAGACATAATATATATTTTCTAATTAATTATGTCTATGTGTACATGTTACAGCAAGAGGGAACAATCCTAAATTAGAAAAAGTCATTAAAAAATATATTCACACACACACACACACACACACACACACATGTTGGTTTTTATGGTTTACGGGGACTTTCCATAGGCGTAATGGTTTTTATACTGTACAAACCGTATGTGCTATTGCCCTACACCTACCCTACACCTAAACTTAGCCCTCACAGGAGACGGTGCATTTCTATTTTCCCTCAAAAAAACTCACTCTGTATGATTTATAAGCGTTTTAAATTATGGGGACACTGAAAATGTCCTCATAAATCACCTTCTCCTTGTAATACCTATGTCATACCCATGTCATTATACAAATTTGTGTCCACATAAACACACACACACACACACACACACACACACACACACACACACACACACACACACACACACACACACACACACACACACACACACACACACTATATATATATGCCGATTTTAATTTAATTAAATTTTATAATTATGTCTAATCATACATTGTTTAATTTTTCTATCAATCTGCTAAAACTAAACTAAACTTTTCATATTTGCATTCTACTTGTAATAATAATAATAATAATAATCATTGTTACATTACTCAATATATATTTCTAATTGCATGAATATATGATGTTTCTAATGCTCAATGAATTAAATGCAATAAAACAACTGAAAAAAGGCAATAGGTAAAACAAAAAGGAGAATAATTACACATGAATAAAGATGCAAAAGTTTACTTTGCACTGAAATATTGCAAAGTGGAATTATATATAACCAGGCATACATAAAACAGGTCCAAATGATTACACGTAGTCATGGAGATATAGGATCAAGGGGTTATTTGCATCTCAAGGGGTTAATCCTAATAAATACATTCAGTTAAAACAAAAGCACCTCTGCCCTCTGGTGGTAAAAGAGCAACATGACGTTTGACTGGGTGCAGAATAGACATCAAATGCATCTCACCCTCCTCAGATACTTCAGCCCACTCCGTGTTGGGAAACTCGTACTGGCCCATGCGAATGCGCCGCTTCATTCCCGGTGAAATGGCCTGTCCTGTGTTGGAGTAGAACGGTGGGAATCCACACAACCTTCATGTAACATAAAGAGGAACAAAGCAGTTTCAAATAGTTTTAAATGCTTTTATTTACCACTTAAGATAACACCAGGCAGAGTCCTCATACTCACAGGATGTACATAATCACACCCAGAGACCACATATCACATGATTTGTCATATTTCTCAGGACCTAAAACCTCTGGTGCTGGAGACACGTAAAAAACACATTAGTTTGCATTAATATACCGAGTGTTACTCTATTTACACTACATTTACAAACAGAACTCAGTCTCTGTTTAAAGAGAGGTAAAGAATGTTCCTCTCATGATAAGAGTGACGTTCATCTTACTGACCTACATAATATGGCGTGTAGCAGGGCGTCTGTAATTGGTTATGCAGTGAAGTCTCTTTAGCAAAGCCAAAGTCTGTTAGTTTGAGAACTCCAGTGTCTTCTTTACTATCATAGAGCAGGTTCTCTGGCTGAGGAGGGCATAGAGATGCACAAAATATTGGCAACAATGACAAAAAAGACTCTTAAAGGTGCTGTTTCTGTGGCTCAGTGGTAGTGCATTGCATTAGTAGCGCAAAAAGTCGTGGGTTCAATTCCAAGGGAACACACATACTGGGAAAAATGTATAGCCTGAATGCACTGTAAGTCGCTTTGGATAAAAGCGTCTGCTAAATGCATAAATGTAAATGCTGTAAGTTTTTGACTCTACTAAAGCATAAAAATACCATAATATGTTTGCAGATATTTAAAAACATGCTAAGTTAACATACTTGTTTATCTGAAAAACGATGCTACAGTCAATTATTCTCCTTTGAAGATATGCGTTACGTGTTAGAATGTCAGTCTCTTTTTTGGTCTGTGTAACCGGCCCACTGCCAGTTTACCCAAATGTATTTCAGCACCCCGGGTTGCCAGTTGGCGGAAAACACAGCGCATTTAATTTCAGTCATGGAAGCTGCCAAACGAAAGGGGTCAGTTCCTGTTGGTGTCATCAATCTGGCAACCTGTGTGTGGGGCTGGGTGAAAAAACCCTTTCCAATATTTAGAATTTGGACTGCAATACCTAGTTCAACCACAATGTGTCAATCCTACATACAGCACCTTTAATGCAGTATCCCAGTTTCCTGAATATCTGACTTGAATATACTGTTATTCTCATTCTTATGGTAGTACTAGAAACAATCACGTGTTACCTTGATGTCTCTGTGTGCAATGTTCATGTTGTGCAGATACTGGATGGCTGTGCCGATGTCTCTCATGATCTCAGAGGCCTCTGCAGGTACAGAACAGAGGGAATAAAGTGTGACTGCTGTCTCTGTTTCATGATTAGAAGTGTAAGCTTGTTTTTACTCTTCAGTTCCTGCCTCAAAATATAGGCAAGTTTACAATTCAGTGACCACCCACCTACCTAACTAACTGCAATCTAATAATTATGGGTGTAAAAAAAAATGCTTTTGTTTCTATTTATTATATTTAATTTTGTATTTTACCCTGTCCTGCTGCTTTCAAACTTTGTTCATTTTTTACTATGCTAAAAGTGCAGTTAATAACATTTATATTTTTGGCACAACTAGCATACAACTAAGGCTACATTTTAAAACATTTGTTCTTTAAAATTCTTTAATCCTTAATTTTTTTATATTTTATAATATTTGTAATATTAATTTATCCCTGGGTAAAATATAGGTATTTTAGTTCAAATTAGTGCTATCAAACGATTAATCGCATCCAAAATAAAAGTTTTTGTTTACATAATATATGTGTGTGTACTGTGTATATATTATATTATAAATACACACATGCATGTATATATTTAAGAAAAATAGGTTATGTTTATATATTAAATATATTTATTTATAATATAAATTATATGAATATAAATATAGACAAGTAAATACATGTAATTGTTTTTAAATATATATACTGTATATGTATGCATAATAAACATACACAGAACTCACACATATATTATGCAAACAAAAACGTTTATTTTGGATGCGATTAATCGTTTGACAGCACGAGTTCAAATGTTTATTTAGTCATTTAAAAAGCTTTTTTAAGTTAAGGTAAACTGTTGAAGTATTCATCAAGAAATAGTAGAGTATTGTTTTGGAAATGTCTAATACCACATTAAGAATAGCCTAGCTTCCCCCAACCAACACCAAACCGTACCAAAACCATGACTCCAAAACCACAATACATACCGAACCGTGAGAAACACCCCTACTAATAATAATCAAAATCATAACCATAATCCTATTCATAATTAACAAACTAACCAAGGGAAATTATATTGGGAAATAACCTCATCATAACTATAACCATATTTATAGTTCATTAACAAACTTACTCACTCACAGAAAGTAGATGGAGAATTATGCTCCTCGTCATATTTATTGCTAACTAATAAAACGATTTAATATTGCATGGGAAATTAAATAACTAACTTACCATGGGAAATATATTGGAAATGATCCTCTGTGTTATGCTGTTAACTAACAAATGAATCAACTAAATGGAAATTGCATAGGAAAATAACTTCCTCTCCATACTCATAATTAACCATCCAACTAACTAAACAAGCAATGGAAAATATATTATAAATGTTCCTCCTCATTATATTAACCGTTAGCTAATAAACTAATAAACTAAATGCAAATGACATGGCAAGTTAACTTCCTCCGGATGTTCAACCAACTATTAAACCTCATTTTCACCATGTAAAAGGGGGCAGTAGAAGAGCTTAGGTTGGCCTAAATGTGGGCATGTGTGTGTGTTTGTGGCATTATACTTCTACTTTTGCATGGTAGATTTCCTGTGTGTGTGTGTGTGTGTGTGTGTGTGTGTGTGTGTGTGTGTGCTACAAAACTCAAAGACAGATAACCCACCTCGCTCCGTGAAGGCCTGGTCTCCTCTGGCCTGAATTCTGCTGAAGAGCTCTCCCCCCTCCATACTGACACACACACACACACACACACACACACACACACACACACACACACACACACACACACACACACACACACACACACACACACACACACACACACACACACACACACACACACACACACACACACACACACACACACACACACACACACACATTTTCTTATTACACAGCTTAACGCACAAATACACAATCACAATAAGCTGAGTTTCTTTCCCAGCGGAGTACGTGAAAACAACAAAAACAACGACATGGCTTTATGGCTATAGAAATGATGTGAATCATGTTATTGCCAAAATGCCCAAAAGCACGAGAGAAACAGGAAATGAGCTCTAATTAAGATATTTCTGTTTGTCTCTGTGAATCTCTGACTACGGCAGTCCCTCTCTGTTCCTCTGAGTGCTGCTCTCACAGTCGCTCTCAGACCGCTCAAGCACATCACAGCCACTTAATACAGTGTTCAAAGCCACCGTTTGATTAAACAGCATGGAATCAAAATCAACGTTTTGTGGCTTCTAGTCTATGTTTATCAACTTTGAGGTTGTCTGTGTGAAAGCTGGCAGTCATTTCTGGAAAATTAATGACTCATGTTGGACTACACCAATTTCTGTCTAATATGATGTTCTCTAGAATGAGAATGTCCCGTTCCCTGAGTCTACTGGCTGTTTATCAAAGGACATAAACCATTTCAAATGACCCTATAAGAAAAATATCAACACAACGGCACATTTTTGTGATGTTTTTAAGACTTGTGGTTGCTGTTACTCATAACAAAGCAGTCCAAACAAATGAGAATAAAATAAAAAAATAATTGAGATGCTATTCGTGAAAAAGAGAACTGAAACCTTCATTCATATGGTATCACTAGGTGTAAAAATACAGGAAAAAAACCCACAGCCACATGTTCTGTTTTTCCTGTTGTGACTTTATAAAAAAGAAATGTCAGTAGTCAAGGATGTTGACTAAAGAGCTGTACTTTTTCTGGCAGCTGGGCCTGATGGGAAATTATGTTTTACCACTGACAGCACTCACCATTCCATAATTATGAGAAGACACTTTTTCCCACGATACATGTTTTCATATAGACTGAGGATCCGAACTATATGTGCCCCCCCGGATACTCGCCAGTGCAGTTCCACTTCTCTCTGGGCTTTGGGACACTCGTACAGAATCTAAAGAAATCAGAAAAAAACTGTCAGTTTTTTATTTTCTAAAAATGTCTACACCACTGTTCAAAAATTTGGATCAGTAAGATTTTTTTTAATGAAATCTTACAAAATATTTTTCAAATAAATGCTGTTATTTTAAATTTTCTATTTATCAAATAATACTTTTAATGAAAATTAATGTAAAATTAAATACAATAAATATACTGTAATATGTATTAAATATATATTTTTCATCAAAATACTGAATTGTATGCAGAACATTTAAAAAACTAAGGTTTGTTGATATCATCTGTGGCCTTTTCACCGGTGGCACCTGACAGCATGTCACGGATGCTGTCAAAGAAGCTTCAATTGTTTTAAACCTGGAACATTCCTTTAATAAAATCCAACTGCTTTCCAGCCGCTTGCTGCCCATTAAAAGAAGAACAGTTATGCAATAGCTTGTTTCATCTAAAAGAAAAGAACATTTCTATTCATATTATGCAATTTACCACACTGAGTCAGTAGAAAGTCCTTCATGGTCTTTCTGTGTTCGACCTTTCTCTCCACCAAAGTGGGACGTCAAACACATGACGTGCACTGGAACAGTGTGAGACCTTGACATTGCACATGTATCCCATCAGAGTGTATTTTGGGGGCCTGAAAGCTGCCACTGCAGACTGCAGTGACACCTATTGTAACTTCTTGATACCTTTTTAGAGTTTTGTGTCCCTTTCAGGCAACAAGATGTCTATGATCAACTGATACTGACTAGTAGTTTCATAAATAGTTTACTGTTGTATTTAAAAAAACAAGTCTAGCTTATAATCATACTCAATGTGTAAAAAAACAGATTTTTAGAAATTTGACATCACTTGCTCACTAATGGATCCTCTGCAGTGAATGGGTGCCGTCAGAATGAGATCTTATAAAAACATCACAATAATCCTCAAGTAATCCACCTGACTCCAGTCCATCAGTAAACATCTTGTGAAGTGAAAAGCTGTGTGTTTGTAATAAACAAATTCATCATTAAGGCATTTTAACCTTAAACTGTTGCTACCAAAATATGAGTCTATAATCCATATTAAGTCCAATGAAGAAGTCCATGTCCTGTTGTTCTCCCACATCAAAATCCCAATGTAATTGTTTTTGAACTGTCTGGACTATTTCACAACTTTTTCACTGGGGAAAGCAATATTATTGATAAAAAAATTGGAAACGTTGGAAAAAATAATTTGAAGTTTAAAAATGGCTTTATGATATAAAGGTTTTCTTACACATTCCTTACAAACATGCAGCTTTTCACTTCACAAGATGTTAACTGATGGACTGGAGTGATGTGGATTATAGTGATGTTTTTATCAGCTGTTTGGACTCTCATTCTGACGGCACCCATTCACTGCAGAGGATACATTGGTGAGCAAGCGATGTAATGCTACATTTCTCCAAATCTGTTCTGATGAAGAAAAAAACTCATCTGCATCTTGGATGGCCTAAGAATTTCATTTTCGGGAAAAATATTCCTTTAAAGTATTGAGGGGGGGGGTTCAAAAATGAAAATTATGTCATAATTTACTCACCCTTACATTGTTCCAAATCTGCAAGACTTTATTTTCTTCTATGTGACATGAAAGATGATATTCTGAAGACTATTCGAAAGTGTTGTGAAAATCAGTCATTGACTTTCACTGTATGGACAAAAATTGTAATAATTTACATTATGAATTAATTACATTTTATGTTTATTACTCTCATTGATGTCATTACAAAACAAGTTTTGACTCGGATAAAAGCAGTTAAGGCAGATGTCACCACATAAAACAATTACTAGCAAAGAAATGTGCTATATCCATCTACACACTAAACACTAAAAAGTTTAGCTATTGTTTACATGCAAGCAAACAGTAATGGGTTTCTGGTTTTAATTTCTATCAATTAAAGCCCAAAAGCGGTTTGAACCACTTGCAGAGGCGTGAACCGCATGCAATCTGATTTGACCCCCACCCACGTTGTCTCTGCAGCTGGTAACCAAAAGTTCACAATGTGTGTACATGTGTGTGTGTGTGTGTGTGTGGGGGGGGGGGGGGGTGTTGCGTTAGCTTTCCGACTAACAGCAGCCGAAAGACAGTTTGAGTCATTTAACAGAGATGCCCGTGGGCTGGAGTTTCAAGGACAGTGTTGTAAACGACTGACTGGAGTAACCTTTATAGTTCAGTCCTGATTCAGAGATACAGGAACCACCTACAAAAAACTGCTGTAGAATCACAGGGAAAGAGGCGTCAGGAAACTCCTTTTACAACAATAACAGAACAGAAGCTGTGGTTGAAGGAACACACGTATCAGATAACGCACACACACACACACACACGCACACACACACACACACACACACACACACACACACAATAAATCACATGTGCATTGGCTTTGCTGCATATGCTTTATGGGTAATCTTGTAAAAGGATTAATTTCTAAGGAGCGACAGCATCTATTATTATGAATGTGAGTGCTGTCTGGTGCTAACAAACACATTCACTTACAAAAACACTTACGTATTAGCAGTGTTTTCTAAGAAAAATACTATTATTACTGTTCACATACTTATTAAGGCTATGTGTACTTAGTAAGGCTAAGGAAACTAGAAAGATTGCTTAATGTAATGATTTTGAGGTCTCTTATTATCACAAAGGCTCCAGAAAAGGCAGTAAAAACCTTTAAAATTGTAATACAATTTAAAATAACTTTTTTCTATTTAATAAATGTATTCCTGTGATATAAAGCTGAATTTTCTGCATCATTACTCCAGACTTCAGTGTCACATGATCCTTCAGAAATCATTCTAATATGTTGATTTGCTGCTCAATAAACATTTATTATTCATATGTTGAACACATCAGTTGTGCTGCTTAACATTTTTGGGGAGACTCCATGTTAAATAATAATGCAGACGGTTTTGCACAGACAAGCACCACTCTTGTTTTCTTCAAAAAATGACAGAATATACAGTAGTCTGCATTATGAGAGAAAGCAGATGTGACCATGTGCTTACAAATGAGTCACCAGATCTTCAGTTCCACAACAAGCTACAATGGTCTCAATTAAGGCCAGTCATAATATGCACATAATTACAAAATTGTATGTGCAGTGAAAGCAATCAGTTTGCTAAATTCACAGAAACATAAACCGAGCAATATGCAACAGGAAGTTCATCAGCACGTCTGCAGGGATTGATGGCAGAATGCATGATGGCTATATTGACCGTTTAAGCTTTATGACTGCATTTAATTTCCGGAGTCTACAGCCACAGAATTTAACAGTCTCAGTTAACCGTGAGACGAGTCTATAGACTTCCTAACAAGTTTTATTATTGTATGCGAAGCCATTCATTTGAATGAGATGGATGGATGGCACGTTACAATCTAATGACACGTTTACATTTATTAGCTTATTTATACTTTGAAATTACAATTCATTTAGATGTTAAGGCCTTTTGTTGTTAGAGTGTCTAATTTAAAATAGTAGTGAGTATAACCAGAAGGTTTCTGTGACCAGTTTCTGTACGAAACCTTACAAAACCGAGTGGGGAATTACATTTTCTAGAAACCACTATATTTCAGTTTCAGCCCAGAAACGTTCACAAACATGAGGGGGTTTTGCATTCTGGTCTGTTTTGTCATTTGAAGCGGCTCAGTCTGATTTACTGGAGGTCAGCGTAATCATAACCATCTCACGTTTGGTTCTTGGTCAAACAGAGACACGCATGAGTGTTTATATGACTTTCTGTGTTCGTCCAAGTCACGTTTAATGATAACACGTGAAACATGACACTCTGATCTGTCTAAAATAAGACTCTAGTAAAAGACACCACAGCATTACACAGCAGTCTGCTTTATAAAATCTATTCTTATCTCATGTAGTCGTATACTCTTCTTTATTGGGTCTGTTGTAAAAGAATAACTGAATACTAATGGGACAGAGTTCGAGTTGAATTCATAGCCCAGATTATGCAAACTGCCACAGCATAAAACTGACCCTCCTAAAAAAATGAACTTCTACAGACAAGTTGGCAGCTCCTGCAGATTCGTCATACAGCTTTGTCACACTCTGCCTTCTCTGTTTCTCCCTTAGGAGGGAATACATTTCATCGCCCTTGCATAGGAAACCTCAAGCGGCTTCCAGATGAACCTTGCGGCACACTCAGAAATATGCCAGGATTGAAAAAGGCTCAAACCTGAACAATGGCTGGATCCTGGACATAGAATCAGTGCGGAAAGATGAACTCAAACACTGAACACTGAGAGTGGCAGTGCCAGGGCTGTAATATGAACCAGTCGAGCATACGGTAGCTGACAGCACAATGGGAACAGTGAAAGGCCATTGAACAGGGCTCACACATCTTTTCTTTGACATGTTACCACCATGTTGCTTTATTAAATTATAATAAATACTGTTAAACATGAAACAAGGTTGAGATTTTATCTTATTCACAGAAGTTGTTACAAAAAACATAATTGTGCTAATATTATGTAATTATTATTATTATATTATTTAATATATAAAAAAATAAGTTATGTAATATTTATATAGACAGAAGTATGTCATTTCCCTAGGAAATCTGCATTTTAAATAATATATGTATTAAAAAAGATATAACTTTATGTTTTGTTCATGCTCGAAAATTCCTTACTTAACTGTATATATTATGTAGAGAATTATGTCCTACTAAACACAATTGTCATAAAAATGCAGCATTGTAATTATATATGTGACCCAGGACCACAAAACTAGTCATAGCACGGGTATATTTGTAGCAATAGCCAACAATATACACTGCATGGGTCAAAATGATGGATTTTTCTTTTATGCTAAAAATCATTAGGATATTAAGTACAGATCATGTTCCATGAAGATATTTTGTAAATTTCCTACCGTAAATATATCAAAACTTAATATGCATTGTTAAGAACATTTTAAAGGCGATTCCAGATTCCAGATTTTATATCGACCAAATATTGTATCAATGGAACTTCCGTATAAATTTTATTCAACTATATACGTTATGTAAATTATTATTTGTAGGTTATGTAATTACATCAAGAACAGGTGATTTCATATGTTATAGACCAACACTCTACAAACTAAACTCAATCAAGGGACTAAGAACCACCACTGCACTGACTATACATGCAGGGTACAGACTTTGTAAGACAGAGACCCAATGGCAGTGTAATAAATGTATCTCAGGGGTTCGATCAGGCAGTATGGTATCTTTTCCTTGTTGGCAGCCGTTCAAGTCCAATATGGCAAATCAAGAGTTAATTAAATGAATTCGATTTAAGGGATGGCTTCTATCCAGCTAAACAAAGTGGATTAAACATCACCTATACCCTCACGTTCAATACATTTAGCCATCAACATGCTACCTAATTAAAAAAAGATGGACAGCTCTGCCCTATTCCTGTGTACCCTGTGATTAAAAAGCAGAGAGGATATTGAGCAATAAATTATTCCTAAATGACTCAGGTCAATTGGATGTTCACTGTGCTCCAGCACACTGAAATTAATTTAGGATAGCACAATAAGCATCAAAAGAGCCTTATTTACATTTGCCCACGCCATTTTCACAATAACAGGCAATGCCTCTATCACTCTGAAGAGATATTTGGGATGGTACTACTGTGTGTCAATTGAGTGTAAGTGAGTCTCTGGCCACCGTGATCTGTTGTCACATTGGCTCTGTGTGATATTCAAATCCTGACCTTAACTATTACAAGAGACCCTGAATGTGTATCTCAGGCCAGCTGATATCTTCCACTAAGTTGTAAAACAGAGAGAACAGGTGCAATCCAGACTTGCCAAATCAGATGGGCTGACAAAACTACATGTGGACAGGGAAGTTTATAAACTCTTACTGCTTCATGCTTCACAACACAAAAATATGAGCAGACGAAGCATTACCTGATATCTTGGTAGAGTTTACCTATCTAAGTTCTACCTACACTTATAGATCCATATTTTAATTATTGGGACCTGTAAGTCCAATTAGACTATAGGCAAATTCCCCCAGAAATTTTTAAATAAGCACTAATTTATTATTGCATAATATACAATTATATATATATATATATTCAGGTTTAATATTAGCATAATATTTTATAATTATATTTTTGTAAATGTTAGTGTTTTACTACTACAATTAGAATGTTCTCTTTATGTGCACATGAGTTCCTCTGATCCAGCTGGATTATACTGGACAGTAAATCCCTGTTCACGATGGCGCTAGGGTGACACGTTACCATTGCACTGCCTGAATGCTGTGTGTCACACCTCATCTCCTTAAAGAGCCAAGTCAGATTGGGTAACCCTTCAACTAGTGGCCCTTCAGTTTCCAGGAACCTCACCACTGTTTGTCACTCTGACAGTCACCCTTTACATGAGGTACGGTGCCATGACACACATGCAAACACAGAGACATTGAAGACAAGCAAATGATCTGTTTTCTGTGACATCAGGTGTGAATACATAATGAATTAATCTCTTGATTATTAAGCACAACTCCTGTAGCTCAAGCAACACCTGCAGCAAGTTCATTACATAATTTTACTTGATTTGAAACTGTTTTTTCAACGCTGTCATACTGAGATGGACTTATATTATACTTAAATTATATTTGTCATCTAACAAAATTAGTATTTGCAGCGTTATCAAAAACCAGTGAAATATCTTGATTTTCCCTGAACTTTTCAGTCATTCATCATGACTAATGCAAAAAACACTTTCTAGCCAATACAATTTAGAGCTGATAAAAATCTAATCTTTCACTCAAGTTGATTTACAATTCACAATTTAAAAATTCCCTGATATTTCTGCATTGTCCATGACTCCCACACTCCCAGTTTTCTAGGTAAATAGTTCCATAATTTTAATAGGCTAATGTCCATGATGTCTGTTAACTAGCCTACACATTGTGCGTAACGTTTTGAGGTGTAAGGAATGATTCTGAAACAAAACCACTATATTGCATTAGGTTAACAGAGTTCATTTGCCGAAACATACTGTATGTATGCACGCGTGCACGAGTCAACTCTCCCATTATATCCCCATTACAACATGTGTGTGTAATTTTACCTTCAGCGCGCACTTTTGTCCGGTTTTCTTGTTATAGCACTCCACCACTTTGCCGTTAACACCCAGACCCAACACTTGGCTTGAGACTTTGTAGTCCTCGGTCAAGGCATGCCGCTTGATTTCCAGCTTGGGATAGACGGGCAGGGGGAACCGAGTGGAGTCGGTGTCTGAGGACTCGCTCTCTGGGCGAGACGCGGCGCTCTCGGTCGCCTCTGTCTTCTCGCTTTGCGTTTCAGGCTTTGGCTCGGGCTCAGACGCGTCCGCGTTGTCCGTTTGAGACTTTCCATTCTGGAGCATCTTTCAATGCAGGCGGAATTAAGCTTTTAGAGTAGACACTCAACGTGGCTCAAGATGTTCCTTTAAAATCCACAGATAAACTATCCGCGCGCTGTCACTGAGTGACGCTGCTCCGAAAATACACTGCTGATGAATTCCTGTGATGACTGACGGTTACAGAATTACACACATTTACCAGCATTAGGCCACTTATATTCAGATACATATCAATAAAATGCCAGTTTCAACATCATTCACCAGGAAGATTATCATAAAGTTGAACAAAAAATGGAATTACCTTATTTATAGGCTATACGGTTTTGTCCATAAGTTATAAAAATGAATTCGAAAACAGTGTTACCAAATAATAAATCATATTCACGTTGAGTAGAATGGTCCCTGCTGAAAGTGTCAAAAATAAAAAAGAAAGTGTCATTGGCCTGCGGAGTTCCCGTCATTGACTGTACTACCGCTGTGTGTGTGTGTGTGTGTGTGTGTGTGCGCGCGCGCGCGTTCACATGGGGCCAGTGTCTGTTGCGGAAGCGCGAGCTACTGAACCGCTAGTCTCTTAAAGGAACCGCGCACAGATGACTTGAGTAAGGCAATATTCCCGTTAGAAATTAGATTGAGACACCGAGACTATGTCTGGATTAATCAGAATATTAAGTCATGTAAACACCAAAAAATATATAGTAAAACAAATTTCATTTATGTCTGTCTAATTTACTGTAGTGTAATGTTTTTTTTTTATAACTAACACTATTAAAGGGGTAGTTCACCCAAAAAATGAAAGTTCTGTTATAAATTACTCACCTCGTGTCGTTCCACACCCGTAAGACCTTCGCTCATCTTCGGAACACAAATTAAGATATTCTGATGAAATCCGTTTGCTTTCTGACCCTCTATAGACAGCAATGCAACTGACACGTTCAAGGCCCAGAAAGGTTGTACGGAAATCATTAAAACAGTCTATGTGATATCAGTGGTTCAACTTTAATTTTATAAAGCTATGAGAATACTTTTTGCACAAAGAAAACACAAAATAATGACTTTATTCAACAATTTCTTCTCTTCTGTGTCAGTTTTTGACGTGAGCTCATGACAGTACAAAAATATTCTCTTAGCTTCATAACATTAAGGTTGATTAACTGATGTCACATGGACTATTTTAACGATGTCCTTACTACCTTTGTTGGTCTTGAAATTGTCAGTTGCGTTGGTGTCTGCGGGGGGTCAGAGAACTCTCGGATTCCATCAAAATATCTTAATTTGTGTTCTGAAGATGAACGAAGGTCTCACAGGTTTGGAAAGACATGAGGGTGAGTAATTAAAGACAGCATTTTCATTTTTTGCGTGAACTATCCCTTTAAAACCATTTTCATAAAAAAGCTAAAATAACACAAAATATACATATAAGATGAAACTTAAATTGAAACAAAAATTAGAAATGTTGCCTATTCAACTAACGAAAACTAAAACTGCTTTTAAAAAAAATACTTATGAAAATGACAACAAGTACAAAACAAGATTACTGAAACGTTAAAATTAAAATAAAACCTAAAAATAAAAGATAATTCAAAATATGAATAAATACTACAATATACTAACATAGTGACATACTAAAATATTAATAAATATGCCATATACATTGCATGATATCATGGCTTGTGGGTGGAGTTCATTTTGTGGTTTGCGTGAGGGCCTCAAGATTTAGTACAACACTGCATCCTTGCATAAAACTGTTTTATTACCACATTTAAAAACTCAGTAGTCATCTCTAAATACTGAATGACAGTGTTTACAGTGTTTTTTTATCAATCTGTATTTTTCCAATATTGCTTCAAGTTTTTATGTGTATGAATAAGGGTTTGTGTATAAGTTTAGTAGTCAAGAGCGCAGATCAAGGCCACACCCTGTTTGATCCAGTGCCCTTGGGTACGATCTGTGGGCAGCTCAACTGCAATTACATAGTTAGTTGAGTGCCCGGTGGTTGAGAGAGTTCCTGTGGAAAATAAACACAACTTTTCAGATCTCTGTGGTAAAACACAAACCAAATTATCACATAAATCCCAATGACTCCACAGGATGTACAGTAGTGAAACATTAACAAAAGAGCATGGCAAGTTTCACAAAGAAATGCTCACCAGCACGGGTAAGAGTTTTGTAGATAGGACACATGTAGATTCCAGACTGAGGGGACTTGCGGTTGGGAACGGGTACCATCCAGATAACATCCATCTCTGTGTAGAGCTCTTTGGGACGGGATTTAGCAAGCTGGCCTGTTTCTGAATCCCAGCGCGCCCCTTCAACATAAAGACCGTGGATGAAGCAGCCGATGTCGGGCCTCACAGTCAGCTCTGCTACTGCTTCCTTCATCACCTAAACGAGGGATCAAACAGAGGAAATCAAAGAAAACTGCTAAAAGAATGGTTTCTAAAAAATACACACATCATGCTGTTTAGATATGCAACAGAATGACCTATTCCAATGTTTGACCTTCTCAGGTATGCCGTACTTCTCTTAATGGTCTATCACATATCAAGCTTGCTTTGAGAGCTTAATATGGAAACATAGCTGAGGCTTTAAACGGCATTACAAAGAGTTTAATTCAAGAAAGCCTTGCTGTTGAAAGCAAATTATGCACCTTAAAGTCAAAAGCAATGGTGTCAATGGAGACCGAAGCTCTTCGGGCGAAGTTCTGCAGGGTTCCTGTGAGGAAGGCTTGGGGGAAGAAGAACCCACTGATCCAGAATACAGCAGGAACGCCATCCGAGATCCAGTTCTGCAAAAAGCTTATGCGCTGAACCAGATCTGACACCCAGGAAGCCAACGGCTTAAGAGATGGATATGCCTTGGAAAATATTAAAAGAAGAATATTATGCTACCCATTCAAATATATCAAATACTTCTAAGCCCTCAGTAGTCAAAATGCTGATTCTGATTTCAGTTATACGCACAAGACTGTTTGCATAGTCAAGACATAACAAAAGCACTCATTCCACAAATTCAGTGCATGTCTAGCATGGTTAACATTTAGGAGAGTCTTGCCTTGGCATTCCATAGTTCTGGAACAGCATTGATGAACAGACTGTTAGACATCAGCTCCAGTTCAGAGGACATAACCACCAAACCCTTCAAAGCCTTCACCAGATCACTGAGACTCTGGGAAATCACCGATAACAACTTGTTATATCTGTGAGAGGGATAAAGAGGTGCATTTTTAGAGTGTTTCTAAATATACACTATTAAATATACTCTATCAGAAAGACTTTTTTATGTTTTTGAAAGAACAGTAATAGTAATAGTGTCAAACATTATTGCAATTTAAAATAAAAAATATATTTTTATTTAAAAATGTATTCCTGCGATGGTATAGCTGAATTTTCAGCATCATTACTCATCATTCTAATCTAACATGTTGATTTTGTCTTCAAGAAACACTTCTTCTTATCAATGTGAAAACCAGTTGTGCTGCGTAATAATTTTTGAAAGCTGATGCTTGTTTCAGTATTCTTAGATGTATAGAAAGTAGAACATCATTTTCTTGAAACTGAAAACTTACCTTATAACCTCCTGAACCAGGACCGTGTTCATAGACTCTTCATACATCACTGGGTATTTATTCATGACCTCCTGCACATTAATGAGACTAGGAATCTTCTCCACAATCCCCTCCACTATTTCCTCTATGATCTTAATGTGTAGAGGAGAAAAGAGAGCGTGCATTAAACCTAAAATTCATATGCATTTTACTGGTGTTAAGCACAATCCATAATTGCAGCATTAGCACTGCAGTCACTTCTGCTCTGTATTTGAAAACACATGCCAACTATCAAACATTAAATGCATGGCTGTTTAAAATGCTGCACAACCATGTGGTCTTCTACAAATATAGATTATCTGTTTAGGCTTGTTTTTTAAGAGCACATTGAAGAGCACAGTCTCATGCAAAACAGTGTGAATACACATATAATATACATAGACACTACCGTTCAAAAATGTGAGTTTGGTAAGATTTTTCTATGGTTTTGAAAGAAGTCTTGTGTTCACCAAGACTGCAGTTATTTGATTAAAATACAGAAAAACAGAAGTATTGTGTTTTATTGTAAACATTACATTTGAAAGTAACTATTTATTATTGAAATACATTTTAAAATGTAATTTATTCCTTTGATGGTGAAGCTGAACTTTTCAGGATTTTTTGAAAGTTCAAAAGAACAGCATTTTTTAACAATGTAAAAGTCTTAACTGTTTTTATATAAATTTAATGCAACCCTGATGTATAAAAATAATTTATAAAAAAAAAAATTCTGACCAACATATTCAATTTATAAATTGGTTATATTCAATTCAAATAAATGTATGTAGAATCAATATGACGCATACCTCATCTCTGGACTTGCCTCCGGTGGCTGCTGCTCTGGGCTGGAGCTTCACTAAAGTTCCCAGCAGAGCAAATGTCTCATTTTGTGCAAAGCTTATGTTGGCATTGTCATGGAGACCAAAGATCTCCGGCGAGTCGTTAATTGGTAGGCCACGAAAGTATGTCAAATAACCCTGCAAAATTTGTTTTAAATAAATAGATGTATTGCATAACTCTAAACATAACAGAACACAAGCTAAACTTTAAGCCTGTGAAGGAAAAACGTTTCTTTTGCCCTGATCTGAGATCAGCTTTACTGTTTTTTCATAATATCTGCGGTTAAGAGAAATCAGTTCTGGACCTTGACATTGTTCTCAGTGTTGATTTGTCTGTATTCTCCAGAAGGACAGTAAAGGTGTTCAGGGCCCAGGACAGCGGGGCAATAGAAATCCTCCAGGATGTTTAGGATGCAACGGCGATCCCAGTTGTCTGTCACACGACCCCCATAGTTTATTTCTCCTGCCGTATACTTCAGAACCTAAACAGAGAGAGAAAGAGAGATCAGTAAAATTTGTGAGTGCTGCTTCCTTTATACAAACATAAACACTACCAAATAAAGATGTTTAGATGTTCTGCAATTGCTTAAAATGGCCTGTTTATAGTCACCCAATATATGTTTAATCAGCTAAGGATATGCACAAAGGAAGGGAAATACTCTGCAGAGAGACATGAAACTGTGTGTGGCAAGAGAAAATCTGGATTTGCCTTATATGGGATGTCCTGATATTCATCCAGGAACATTTTCAGCTGGCTGATGCAGATTTGCAGGTCCCCATCCGTAAACTCATATGGAATGTTAAATCCTAGTGGGCCGAATTTCCGGCGCTCAATAGCATTTCCATGGAAAAGGCACAGAGACAGGAGGAGAGCCTTAAACTCTACTGTCTGCCAAAAGACATACAGAAAAAGATAAAAAAGAGATATATTTAATAATAAACATAAATAAGAAAGATATCATATTACATATTTACACTTACATATACACTAGCGTTCATAAATTTGGGGTCAGAATAAGATTTTTTTTTAAATATATATAAAAAAGTAGGCATTAAACTTTTCTATTTCAAATAAATGCTATTTTTCTGAGCTTCCTATTTATCAAAGAATATTGAAATACAAAAATATTTAGCAGCAAAAGTGTTTTTAGTGATAATAGTTTCTTTAGCTGCTGAAAATTCAGATTTGCCATCACAGGAACAAATTACATTTTAAAAGAAAAAAAAAAAAACGTTTTTTTATTTGTAATATTTCACAACTTATTCTTAAATATTGTTCAAAATCAAATAAATGCAGTCTTGGTGATTATAAGAGTCTTTTTTTTCAAATACATTAAAAAAATCACCATAATCCTGATTAATATGACACATTTTTTTCTCAACATAAAAAGACGAAGAAGAGCAGCTTCTTTTCAACAGGAACCTTAGTGCAGGAAGTGATGAAATCCTCAGTGAGGCTGCCATAGGTCCTCAGGAGATTGGCTTTAACGCCTCGTGGTGGTTCTATGGTCATCTTGGAGCCATTCTGCAGAATTGACACTGGAAACTTGATGCTGGGCAGACTAGTGAGCCAAAGACGGAAGTCCTGATTAACCTACAATACAAACAAGTGTTTCAGTATATTTAAATGAACTCGTCCTTTTGAAGAAAAAACTAAACAATGAATGTAACAAAGATGAATAGGTATATTCAACAAGCAGTCAATAAAAACTAAAATAGCTAGTAAGGTGTGTCAAACTTTGTCAGGATCGATGTTCTCTATGAGTCTCTCCAGAGACGGCATCCAGCTGGGAGCGAGGTGGCAGTTCTGGAAGAAGACCCACTGTCCTTTCTCCATGGCCCTGTGCATCATGGCCTCAGCACTGGGGCCCTGAAATACAACCAATGCTGTTAGCCCAATATAGTCAATATACTCAAATACATGCAGATATAGTGTCTTATGATGTGTCCATTATTACTCACTTGTTCACTCATCCATTACTAATGCTTGTACAATGCATAGCAGTTGAGAACACAATATTAGCAAGGTGTGAACGGAATAAAGTGACACTACTACAAAACAGCTGATACCCAATATAGTTAACTATATTAATTATGGTTATAGACAGTTTTAGTCCATGTTTAACTGGACAAATTTCACTTTATTACATTAAGCAATAACAAACATATATACATATAAAATGCTATTAAATCGTATGCACTAAAGGGAAGTACTTGCACTAAAGACGATATCCAAGTTGACATTGTTATGACACTAGTCTAATGTTGAATATTAATGTAAACTGGTTGGTGTGAGCCTGTAGGTCAGGTATGTCACAGTTCTTTAATAGGTGGCACAGAACATTGCATGCTTTCAGAATCTTTAAATAGGAACATAATTATCACTAGGGTGAGAAGCCATCTTTATTAGTGTATGGAGAGTATCTTAAGCTCAGGTGTGAGGGTGGATACTTTGAACTAAAATTCCATGTAGAACATGCTTAACACATTTTTCATTTTAGTTAGCTTAGTCACACTACACATTTATGATATCAGTTTCTGCACATGTTTATCTCTGGATGTTTTGTGTTCTGACCTGTCCTTGGCCAAGGGAGATGGCGGTCATCTTCTTTGAAAACTTCATGACCTCGGCAAACTTATAGAGGTCAGCAGCGGGGTCGGTACCAGGAGAAAGCACAAAAATGAGAGCGGTGGAAGGAGACGAATCTTTAAACACCACAGACAGGTCTGATGTCTAAGAGACAAGAGAAACACGGTGGAATGAGAGACACGACAAATCAAAACCAAAAAGCAGTGAGTCATACAGAAAAACATTATTAATATGACTCAAAAATATGCAAATACCTGCTACAGGGTGAATTCAAATTAACCTCTGTTTATTTAACATTCTAACACGAAGTTCTTACATAAACAGTGTTCCGTTAATATCAAAATGCTATTAGATTGTTAACGCTATTATATGATGATATGAGCATGATGTATATGTTGAGTACCTGTGGCTCGATGAAGTTCTGACCCAGCTGTGAAGCTACAAAGTCCTGCAGGCCGTGAGTGAGCCGGTCAGCTCTCAGACAGCGCAGAACCAGAAGCTTCTGAAACGAATCTAAACCACTGTCCCACTCGCCTGGAAGAGGCTCCCTGTTCACATATGCTTATAAACGGAGAATCTAAACCTGACAAGCACAATAACAACACCATTTACAACCTCTAATAGGGCCTACAAGTGTGTTGTGGCTACCTGTGTGGCTGGCTGCTGTCGAATATGCTCTTGAAAGCAGACTCATGTTTGGAGAAGCTCTCTGGCAGGTTACTGAAGGTGGGCAGGGTGCTCAGTGCCAGTATGTCCTGCCAGGCTCTCATGGAGAGCCAGTTTGGAGCAGGATTTGGAGCCTGGTGCTGGGGCCGCCCCCCTGATAACAAGTATTGCCACTCAGCCTGTACACACACAGACATTCATATACAAATCAAGATATTTCTTTACTTTATTATTTCTTCCTCACTACAAACACAGAAAATGATATGACAACACAGCGTTGGCTGTTCATTTGTTTTATCACGGCGCAATCAAATAAAGCTGGATTTATAGTGGAAGAAATATTAGCATAATTAAAAGCAGCTTGAGTGATAAAGATCAAAAGAAAATGGAGACAGAATTCACTTAATGAACTTGTTTTAAATGTCCTTGTGTGGTCTCTGATAAACATTTGCCGTAAATATTTGCTGGTTGGAAAGAAAGAATCTGAGATAAAAAAAGAAGAAAAAAGGTTGAGATGAAGACGAGAGACATTTAATCCTGTTGTTTTTTGTCTTGCTAACCATATCAATCTTGCTGTCATTCATCAGGATTCTGGAACAAAGGAGGAAGGCAAACATCAGCTTGTGTTTCTCAAAAAGACTGCGACAGACGTTACTGTACAAGCTGAAGGTGAAGAACTCGTTAATGTTGAAAATACGCTCCTTCACTTTATCTGTGGGGAAATAAGCCAAGATAGTTAGTTAATCAGTATCAGTAAAAACAATTTATATTGTATTAACTATTACTGTAAATGTCTATAAGATGTCTAAAATAGTAGTTCCCACTGTCTTGGTAAACATGGATATAAATCTTAAACTGTAGCTGTTTCAAAATTAATAAATTAATTTACATTTATAGTTCTGAAAGAGTCATGTATGTGAATAAAATGAAAAATAATTCTATGGGCATTTTTTTAAATGAATATAAATCTGTCTAGTTATACCAAGCTCTAAAATATTTTATTGTGTATAAAAAAAATACAAAAAAACTTTTTAAAAGTAAAAAAAAAGATTTTTTTAAATTTTTTATCCATATCCAGAAAATCACAAATAACTGGAAAAGCTATGAATATTATTGTGGGTAGTGGAAAATGACCTTGGAGACCAAAAGGTTGATAGCCACTGGTCAAAAAAACAAAGCCTTTGCAGGTTCTTCAGTGCCAAAGGTCAATAATAGAAGGGCATGTTTTCACCTGCTTTCTTTGAGTTGGCAATGCCACTCATAAAAATCCCCAGGAACCACTCCAGAGAGTACTGGTACATGGGATCCACATTTGACAGATCCGACACACAGAAGAAGAGAATCTGGGCTCTGACAGCCACTGGGACGTATTCCAGACGTGTGGCGTCAATGTCCCTCTCAGTCGCCTCAGCTGCAGTCACTTTAGCCTAGTGGTTTGAAAATGTTCACAAATCACTGATTTGGTATTAGATTTCTACAGCATAAATAGAAAGCAGATTTAGCTCTGCACAAGCATTTCTTTCAGACCTGAATTTCTTCGGCTTTGACTTTGGAGGCCGCAAGCACTCTTATCAATTCCTCGTCATCAACAGGATTTCCCTCTGAAGAGCTCAGTCGGAACAGGATCTGATCTTCTATCTCCTTTAACTCCTGTTTCATTTGTGCATTACTCACAATGAGTTGGTTCTTCGCCTTTTCCAGATCAGGTCTCTCTTCAGCTACGAGACAGCCTAGTAGCTGATCCTCAAGCCCGCTGTATGAATACGCACAGAAACCCGACACATGTGAAATCCAGAATCCACCTCTCAACCTAAAGCCCACATTATGTTCTTGTCTTAAGAAATTTAAGAGCAGCACCTGGGTGAGAGGGTGAAGTTAATGAGAGTCACTTTAGTAGAGATCTCCGGTGAGTAATGTGGGTTGGGAAGCTTAGTGGTCATGTACATCTTGAAGTCGTCATGATAGTGAATGACAGTGTCTCCGAGTTTTAGAACTACGTTGCCTTCATGGGTATATGTCTGAAGAGCATACACTCAATAATGTCAGATTTACACTACAGGCAGCTAAGAAATACTATAACAAAATATTCATTTCAATCGTCAAACACTGTTCATATTCATGTTGCAGCTATAGCACCTTTTGAGTTTTATTTTATGATTTATTCACACAAAATAACGATATATACCTGTCGTAGGAGCACAGGGTCCAATGCAGGGTCTAGCTCCTCCCCAACATTCTCCAGCAAGCAAGGCTTTCCAAAGCGGATAGCATTTTCCAAACTACGCAGGAAGTCTCGGTCACTCAACTTCATCACAGCTAATGTATTATCACGCTCCTGTGGAAACAGAACAAAAGCAAAGACCATGAGAAAAGGCAGGAACAAAAATTGCATTGGGGTAAATTATTCAGTACAATACACACAATACTGTTCAAAAGTTTAGGTTCATTAAGATTTTAGTCCCATCTCATCAGCATTTACTGTAAGTTTTGATCAATTATGTGCAGCCTGGTGAGCATAAGATACTTTTTTCAAAAACATAAAATAAGTATTCACCCAAAACTTTTGGACACTAGTGCATGATTTAGATAGTTAGTTTTGTTATCTAAGGTAAAAAAAAAATTAGTGTAACAATTCTTATTATTACCATGTTCTTAATCCACTTGTTGGCCTGTCCCTGCGGATCAATATACAGAGACCAGCGCTGAGAGTATTGAGCAATTACTCCGTTCTCCACAGAAAGACTATCCTTGGGCAGCCCTGCAATCTACACACAAAATCACACACACAAATAAATAAATACACTAAAAATGTTAATAACTAGCATATTTACATAACAAACAGTATTATGTCTATGCACTGAAGTACTTCTGACCTGCCAGGAGCGGATCTTGACTTTGTCTCCCAGTGTGCTGATCAGGTTGGGCCGTTCTGTGTGAGGGACTGTCAGTTCTTTAAACCCCCTGAGCCACTCCTCTGCCATCGCTGAGCGATATTCTCCCTGCAGAAATCATACGTATTTACATCTACTCTCTGTGAATCTCACAATTAAATGTTAAAGATTAGATTTTTTCTGCATTATGGCAATGAGAACAAAAGTGCTTATTTGTCAAGGATATAATCTGTAAAAATCTGAAGAAAATATTTATATTTAATTATTTTGATTTCGAACAGTTTTTGTAAACAACCACCCTCATAATTAACTCAATCAAATATTCAAACATCATTCCACCCAATATGCATTTTCTCTGCCGCACTCCCACGCACTCACAGTGAAGGGTCCGAGGTAAGCTACGTATCCTGCAGCGAGCAGCACATCACCTGCCACGTTATTCACCATGTACTCCAGCTGCTGAACGGTCTCTCGCCAGCGCACCTTCTCATCAGCCAGTCCACCAATCAGCTGCCACACACAACAACATCCTGTGTCTGAACCGCCATGTGCTCAATATAAACTCAAAGTATAGTAAACGTCTACAAAACATATTCACTAGTCATATATTTCATACGGATGCAAAACAGACCGGCATGATAAATTGGTAAGTTTGAAAGGCCAATGTCACGGTGAAATAAATGCTAAATTAAATTGGTTTTCTCCACTCACCTTATCTGCACGGATCAATCTGTTCTCACACAGCTGGCATTTGGCATCAAGCTCATCTCTCTTGGTCAGGCATTCATGATACTTGGCCTGCAGTGTGGCTATGCCCTCCTCTACAGCTTCTAGTTTCTCCTTAGCATCATCCAAGATGCGTTGTGTTACAGCCAGATCCTCCTGAGATTCCTGCAAGGCTTGCTGCGCACACACACACACACACACACACACACACACACACACACACACACACACACACACACACACACACACACACACACACACACACACACACACACACACACACACACACACACACACACACACACACACACACACACACACACACACACACACACACACACACACACACACACACACACACACACACATAGAAACAAATTAATATAATGATTAAAATTAGCCTCACTTTTGGTCTGTTCTCAAAAACTTCAACACGCTGAACAGCTTTAGGCAGAAAGTGTTTAAAACATTGTAATTACAGACACAGACATAAAAACAAATACACAAAAAGGGATGGAATATTTAAGGAGATTTAAGCTAAACAATGGATTTAGCAGAAAGGAATCAAGCTCCTACCCGTTTGGGCTCTACAGCTCTGGCCACAAAATGGTACACATGCATTGCTCGCACCCACTGACAGATGGAAGTACAGGCTTTGGACACCTTGGCGATTGAGTCAGGGTGGAACTCTGGGTTGTCAATGTAAGGCTGCACTAGTTTGATCACTGAATCTGGGATGTTTTCCTGTGAGATAGAAGACCAGAACAATGGAAATGATACACTTCGGGCTTAAATGTTTCAATTCATATTTCTAATGCCATGAAGATTTTGAATTTGTGCTAAAAATCTTACAATGTTTGGCTTTTGTAAAATGTTCAATGTTTTTCAAATAAACCAAAGACTCAACAAAACTGCATTTATTTGATATAAATACAGGTAAAGGAATAATATTGTGACATATTATTACAATTTAAAACAATTGTTTTCTACTTTAATATATTTTAATATGAAACTGAATCATTCTAAAACAAATCATATCTGATTTTGTGCACAAGAAACATTTATTATTATCATCAGTGTACATTTACATTAATTTTATACTAAGTACGGATCAAATTTATTGACATATTTACTGACATATCGCTCGAAACTTACTGATATAAAATTATAATTAAACTTTATTTAGAGGACTAATTGTGCACAATGCACATTTCTTAATATTTAACCTAAAATGTGTTTTAATGTAATTATTGACGAGGATGATATATATTTGAATTATATCGGTCTTTAAATGCAAGATATTTAAAGTTTACCAAAAGTATACTTGCAATAGTTCCACTTTAGCACAATCAAATATACTTCAGTATATCTTTAGTTAGACTTCAGCACTACATGTGCACAATTAAAGTGCATTTCAAGTGTTTCAATTTAGCAGACTAAAAGTAGGCCTATACCAGTTTAGAATAATAAAAGTACAATTGCAGGATACTTCTATTAAGAAACATAAATATGTACATTTATTTGTAGTATAATTTGCATGAAATAAATGTATTTCAAACACATTTTTTCACTAGGGACACAGTAAACAAAAAGGGACACATTTAAATTACCCACATACAAAATCTCCATCTCACCTTGTCATACTTGAAGAGACTGTCCAGAAATTTTCCAGGATCCTGCAGAATACCCTTTCCTGCATCCCAGTAGTCATCAACCTTCTCTCCGAGCTTCTCTCCAGCAACTTTCTTGGGTTTGATACCCTTCAGGATGCAGACAGCTTCGATAACCAGCTTCACTCCTTGGGGAGGCCTCTGCATAGCCCGCACCTACAGTGTATATCAACACACACACACACACACACACACACACACACACACACACCTCCTTGTGAGCTGGCATGACCAAAACATTGTGGTATTTTGGACAGATGTTAACAGAAAATATGATGTATGCACCTCAACGACATCATTCTTTTTCAGCGACTTCAGGCTATCGAGGGCAGCGTCCAAAGCAGGAAGCGCTTCATCCAGATCTTTCTGAGCATCAGCAGCGATGGCCTGTGCCACACGAGCCTTTTCAGTGGCTTTAGCCTCCTCTGCCTGCACCGCTACACGGGTCTCCTCAGCTACCACTGTATCTTCCTACACACACACACACACACACACACACACACACACACACACACACACACACACACACACACACACACACACACACACACACACACACACACACACACACACACACACACACACACACACACACACACACACACACACACACACACACACACACACACACACAAAAATTAAAATGTGGAATCTTATTCATTCATGTTTGCATTCCTAAATGTTGTATTTTTGCTGTTTTATTCACTTTTATTTTCTCCATGGTGATCACAGTGTCCTTGGCTGCTTCCTCCAGCTGAGGCCTCATCATCTCCAACTCTTCCTGCATCTTGCTCACATCCTCTGCTGTACTCAGCAACTACACACATACACATACAATCATAAAACACGTTTGTAGATAATGCAGAATGTGTAGAAAGAATGAGATGTTTCCCAAATCACCTTATCCAGGCCAGTTTTCATTCTCTGTCGAGCACTATGTAGCTCCTGCTTCTTCTGGCCAATCAGAGATGAGAAGATGCTGAGGAGCTCCAGGTAACTCTTAGGAGTGACGTAGTTGTGGCGGGAAAGTTCAGCCAAGTACTGCTCACACTTCCTGGATACCATCTGATGGATCTCAACACACATTAGTGCCTGTAAAGAGAGACAACAGGTCAGATTTACGATCTTGTATACACTTACACATGCATATCACACACTTTTACTGACCAGGCTTTGGAATGGCCATAGGGCTGGCCTCCAGTTCTGGAAGTTCATTGAGGAAAGATGTTGCTACAGACTGTAGTGCCTCATGTGGCCATGCACTGAACCAGTCAATGGTGCAGCAGTTGACCAGTGAGGGGAACTGCCTGAGGCGAGCCCGGAACACTTCCCCTACTGGACTGTAGATGGAGACAGAGAACAGAGGTCTTGAGACTCAGTTTCCAATTGTTTACTGTATGTTTGAAGCTGAAATGTTATGGGATATCTTTCTAACAAATGGGACAACAGAGAAAAAAAATTCAAGTTTTACACTAGATCTCTGCAACAGTTCTGAACAGAGTATCTGTAGCACTGAAGTATCAACAGAAGTATTAATATAAAGATAAACCTCATGCAGAGAACAGTGTGGATGTTGCTACGGACTCTCTTGATGTAGGCTGCCATGAGGTTAGCTTTTGTGGGCTGCTGGCCCATGTCCTGAACCACAGGTGTCATGGCAGTCAGGATGCGTTCCTGCTCCTCTGAAGTATAAAGGTTGGGCACATCGCCTGAGTTCAGGATGTTATTCACATCCTCCAGGAAAGATTCACTCTTAATCTGAAAACCGGCAGGTGAGACAGAAGAAATGTGTTAAAGACGTGGACAGCAAGTTGTTATGTGTTTGCCAATAGTGTCAATGTGATTTTCTTGCAGATACTGTAAATCTTTTATGGACATCGGAAGATTTCTAAAGGATCATGTGACACTGAAGACTGGAGTAATGGATGCTGAAAATTCAGCTTTGCAATCACAGGAATAAATTACATTTTCAAATATATTACTGTGTTTACTATTTCTGATCAAATAAAAACAGATTTAGTGTGTATGATACTTCTTTAACAAACATTAAAAAATGTACCGATTCCAAGCTTTTGAACAGTGTATCTAGTATAAAATGTGAAAATGTTTATAATCTGTGAACTCACCTGTGTATCTACAAACAGGAAGGTGATTTGCACATTCTGCAGACCAGCCTTCAGCATGATGCTCTTGATGTCCTCTCTCCACTCTAGCAAGCCATAGTTCTTGGAGAGTTCAATCTGGAAGCACTCATATTCAGCTCTGACAATATAAGGACAGTCACAATCAGAAAATCTGTGTTCAACAGTGAAGCCTTAGATGAGGTCTTTAATTTGGTCTATCACTTTTGGACGGTTTTCAAATGGACATGAATGAATGACTGAATGTTCAACATGATGCTGGGATATAATAGTCACACTGTAATCATTTCTTTGTGGGTGACCATGTATAAAGACATTTTCAAAAGTATTAACTAAAATTAGGTTAAAGTTAATCTGGCTAGTGCTTACTTTAAAATGTTGCCACTTTAAACACATTCTAGCAATAACTTGGGAAAAAAAACTTTTCCTTGTGTATAAAACTGTGTCTATTGTCAAATGATGTTTTTGTATTATATATGTCACAGCTTATTACTGTAGATGTGTTCAAATAGTTGATATTGAACGTTGCTCGCATATGTGTGCCAGGCATGACATAATAATTATTTTTAGTTCTACATGGGTGGCAGAGCAAAAAGTTTACAGGCAAGGATAATTTTCAACAAAAGTATTGATGTCAAAACTGTTAAGGTTTAAACAGTTTCAATTCGGTGGGTCAGTGTAACTTCTGGTTTTGATAAAATAAATCCTTATTCAACTGACTCTCATTAGTGATGCTATTTAGTATATTTAGCTCTCACATGTGTGTCGCAAGCCTGGTAAGCGACTGGCGTCCACTGCCACCAACTCCTAACAGCAAAGCGTTCCCCAGAGGCTGGCGCAGGATACGGCTGATACGACACACATGCTGTATGGCGTCCATGAACAGCACCAGCTTCATCTTAGTGGTGCTGGTCTGGTTATAATCATCCATGTACTCCTCCATCACACTGGCCAGCTGTATTAGTGGAAACAGACCAAGACTTAATACAAATTAATTGATTAAAAAAACAACTATTTTTATGCTAAATACTTGCCAAAGCAAGCAAAGTGCCAAAAAATAAAGACATTACATTTTAACAACGAGTGGCTACCCACAAAAAAGTCTGATCCAGGGTTATTACTGTTAAAAAAAATCACTTGAAATAAAATAAACATGAACTGAAATTAAATTAAATATATATAAAAAATCTACTTATTTTATTTCAGCTAGCTGCCAAGGCAACATTTCAAAATTTATTTTAAAGTACTAAAACAGTTGCAATAAATAAACTAAAAACTGAATCTTAATAAATACACCATCAATACAAGGTAATGTAAGCCTTGAACCTTTTCTTTATCTTCAATCAGCCGGTAGACCTTGACAGCCCCAGGGAACATAAAGTCTCCATATAGGACTGGCTGGTATGGGACCACCTCCTCAATCTTGCACCCAAACTCCTGTATGTGAGTGTGGAGGAGTTGGTCAAACCACTTCCTGTCCTCATCGTTGACCAGTCGATCCTGGAACACCCTGCAGCTCTCATGATACCAAAGCTGCAATAGCTGTATTTTATTCTGAATAAACAGAGATGATACAAAATGTTTTATTGATTTGAATAGATAACACATGAAATATCTAAAAAACTGAGACTTATTTATGGTAGTACCTCTATTTTCCCAGCCTCTGCCATCAGGATGCCCTGGAAGACTTTTGAGAGGTCTCTCAGGTTGAACGTATAGTGGGATTTAGCAGGTGTGGGTAGGAGAGCAGAGGTAAGAGTGGAGTACACCCTGATGGTGGCATCCACTAGTGGCTCATTGAATGGTTTAATTTCTGCAACTTTCTCTAGAAATCACAGATGCATAATGAGTTTGTGTGAGAAAAAAACATTTAGCAGATGAGACATATACAGTATGTCAATATAAGCTCAATATTTCTCATTTTAGAAATAAATTAGTAGCTTATATTTGTAAATATCAATAAGAAATTTGACATTTAGTGGTTTAGTCTTTTTTTCGTTCTCTCTGTCTATCTTTCTGTTTCTCTCCCTGTATCAAGCTTACTGCCTGGGTCCTTTTTACTCATATTTCCATCTGTAAAAACAAAAAACAAATCAGAACATCAAAAACATCATTTAAAATGCTACCAATGCTTCTGACAGGTGTTTCCTGATGAAAGCCCTCATTGAAATACATTTCTATCTAGATGCCCACATGATGACTGTCACTCACCCATCCAGCTCCCCAGGATGGTGGAAAAGATCTTCTTCTTGCTGGCGTCCTCCAGTTCAGCGAAGGAGAGGAAGTTGAAGTGGCGTGTGAAGCGTTGGGTGATGGGGTTCCTGCCGCCACCAGGAGGGCCCATGGCACATGCAAAGTTTATGTCAACAAGGTTTTTAAATGTGCCTGTTAAGCACAGAGGATGAATCAGAGTTTGTACAAAGTATTTTTGTACACTATCATTCAGGAATGCTGCTTAATATTTTTGTGGAAACCATGGATTCTTTCATGAACAGAACGATCAAAACAACAGCATTTATGTGAAATATAAATCTTTCTGTCGCTTTTGATCACTTTAATGCGTCTTTGTTGAATAAAAGCATTAATTTCTTGACCCAAATTTTTAAATAGTAGAGAATGTACAGTATAAATATGCATACTAGATCTGCAAACACACCTATTTGTTTCCTGTCATACCAGCCACCGTGATCCATCCACTGGCGCAGCAGTTCAATGGGAGGCTGAGCTCCATATGTTTCCAGCATCGGCATGTTCAGATCATCAATGAAGAAAATAAAATATTTTCCCAAAGGAGGCCCAAACACACCTTTACGTCTGCATGTAAGATATGTGTAAATACAAAAAATCTAGTAATATGTACAGAGAAGAAAATTATCAGTAACAGACTGATGAGAGAAAGAGACAGTGGAAGAACCTTCTGTCGAGTTTGCTGTCGATATAGTCTTGAGTCTGGTTGGCGGAGGTGCGAGCAGAGAACATTTGGAAGTGAGTGATGTATTCAGCAGGCATGTTCTTGAGAAGCTTGTCTGATATGGTCAGGGTCTTTCCTGTGCCAGTTGGCCCAATGCACAAGACCTGACAAATCCAAGGAGGAAACAAGCTTAGCAGCACAACCATATGACATTACGATAACTGTATGTAGACTGAGAGTCAAAACTACCCACAGGCTTCTTATTGGAAAGTAGCATGTCTATCAGGAAGGATATGCGAACAGTGTCGACTGTGGGTACAATGATGTCAGAGTAGCTAGTTTCTGGGGTGATGACCACTTCCTGGGCATATTTCATCCAACTGACCCATTGAACCTGAAGCATTTGAATAATCGAATGAATGCATGTGTATTCTATCATTTGAAAATTATTTCATTTCTTTTAATCAAAAGTATCTCTCAAAAATGTTTTGTAAATTAATTTTAATATTCCAGAAAACATGCTCACCTTCCTCTCTTTTCCATCCTCCTCCTCCTCCTCATCAAAACAACTTATCCCTGCATCATCTAAATGGTAATCGTACACTAGTCCCTCCTCAGGGAAGCACAGTTGGACCTGAAAAACAAACAAAAGAGGTTTGCAAAATGCCGCTCTGAATTAATAAACTTACAAAAAAGCAATACAAATCATTTGAATACTCTGTGGAACTTCTGTTTAATTATCTACAGCATGGAAATCATTGCTAATAGCACTGAGCTTCATTATAAATGTATGCTACTATTGACCTTTTCTTCACCCATCTTGCCCCTGAGCCATGAACTGAAACGTTGGCAGCTGGCAGCGTCTCCTGTAGCTCCAACACTCCATAAGAGTGAAAAGATAAACCAGGGCTCAATCAGCTCCTGCAGCCGAGACAGTTTCTCCTGGGAAGGGGGCTTCTTACCCTGACCACACACACACAATTAGGTTTAGCCATGAATAAATTAGTTTCACCGCTGTAATACTAAAAAGTTATCTGACCTCTCGTGGGATGAAGGGCTGAAAGAAACAGTCCATCAGATTGAGCAGAGAGCAGGTAAGATTGCTGTCCATGGAAGCGATCACCTCCTTCACTGATTTTCTGACAAATTGGATGGAGTCCTGGGGCAGCACATAACAACATCTCAAAACATTGATAGACAATGAACTACATACCTTACAATATGTTCACTTTTATTTGATCAACAGATTTTGATCAGGCTGTAGACCACATAAACTACAGTGGTTTTAATTCAATTTATAGTATTTAATTTAAAAATAAAAAACACTACAGAACCAATCACCTGTAAGAACCTAGTGAAGAGAGAGTTGAGTTGATCTGTGTAGGGCTGAAACATGTCAGGGATGGTGCGGAGCCAACATTCTGTGAATGGAGACAGACCCAGAATACTGGGCTCAAGATATACCATGCCACAGCGAGAAACCGTGGCAGGAGATGCCACAGCCAAATCCTGCACCTCAAACATCATAGTCATCACCTGAGGGCCAAAAATGTGCCCGAAAAACATAAAATTATTATTATAGTTAAACAAAGGAGGTACAATACTGAGAGCTATTAGCAGAAATTCACACCTCAGAGAGTTTGATGATCTCGCCAGAGCTTAGACACAGTTTCTTGTTGTCATCCAGAACCGTGTTCATATTCTCGATCCACACAGCATCCACAGGTCCATCAAACATGTACCACTTCTTCTCCTGGTCCATGGAGGCAGCTCCATCCCGAATGAGACAAGACAGTATACCATCTGTCCTGTAATTTAACAGTTTGAGTACTTTTAACAACCTGCACTTTTCTTTTTGCAAGATATCTTTTTAAGAATGTTTTCCCTTTATTTAGGGGGCATCGGATTCCGGATTCCGCATCGGTTGGTTTGATTCTTTAGGATCTTCATGAAATGTCAGCAACATAATTTGGTGAAAGTTCCCCAATTGTCATCTAAAACAATACCTTTGTTCCTTGTCAAAAGCAGAATTGTTCACAGCGATCCATTTTGGTGCATGTCTCTTTAAATGAGCTACTGCTCACCCCGCCCCTATCTTCCGTTTTTTTGTGTATTCAGAAACAAAACAAAAATAAAACTAATTCACTGTATCCTCAGTGGCTCTGATGTTGGGAGAAAATTAAGACTCTTATGTTCACCTTTACATCCAACTTTAAAACACCTGCATTGGATAGTAAACTCAGGTCAACAAAGCGCAACCAGAGCACTGCGCAGGAGGCTCTGTCAACCTGTACAGCACTGTTATTACAATAAATCCAGAGTGAACTCACCATTCATGAGTAAGCTGATCAAATTCTCCATAAAGCTGCCCCATAGAGATGGATTTTGGGTTGAGCACGTAGGTCTGTACAGACTCATACACTCCTCCACTAACTGAGGGTTGGCCTTTCAGAGCTGTCATTGCTGCTCCCAGCACTTGATAACACTACAAGTATGTGAGAGTGCATATAAGCAAATTCCAAAATTAGAATTTGACATTTTTGATGCAGCTTGTTCATTTGTGCTCTGGTTTGTGTACTAGTGAATCTTACCTTTGTTTTCCCAGAGCCTGAAGGTCCTACCAACATTAGACCGTGTCTGACTACAGTGGTCTCATACAATTGAATACACTTGGTTATAAACGCTGCAAGCCAAGAAAAACACTCAAATTTAATTTGTTGACTAACCAATTTAGCATTTAATATTACTTCTTCCCCCAAATTATAACACTGGAGCAAATAAATATCAAAAATATTTAGAGCTAATTGATAAAACCACATAATCAATTCAGTAAGAAATGATTTGCTATTGTTTTCTAATAAATTACACAATTCTACCACACACTCACCATCCACATCTTTAAGGCACTTGGTTGCACAGACATTCCTGATGGACTCTTCTAGAGTACCATAGTCTATTGGCTCTTCCCGGATCTTGGGGAAGAGGTCGGACACAATGCCATTGAAGAGCTTGAGGTCATCCTGAAGGAACTTTGGTACATTGACATCTCTGATGGCACGCAGGCATATCAGCTCCTGCATAAATCATACAATTTGTTCAGCAGTAGATGGTTTTAAATATGTGGTGCTTAAAGAAGAGATTAAACTGCAGAAAAAAGTTCAACATCTTTTATAGAATACTGCAGTGCAAAGATGCATACAAATATTGTGTATCATCAAACCTCATTCATATCAGGATTTTCCCTCTTCAAGTTTCCAGCAGCAGAGATCACAGTTTTTACAGCTCTCATGCCAAAATCATAGTGGTCCTAATTGACAATATGCAACAACGTGAATTTCACACAAAACAAACAGAAGAAACAAGCAGATGAAGCCTATTTTTCTTCTTTCATTTTATTTCCTGACAGTTTCCATGAAATTCCCTCAAAACATGGCTGTACTCATGCCATAAAAGTCAAACCTGTGAGCTGAGCTGTTCTGAGGACAGTTTGAAAGTGCTGGTAATTTTTTTGGACAAGAATTTGGCATCACTGAAGCCGAATGAGTAAAGAGAGATCTCCGCTATCATGGCGTAATCAGGGATCATCATAGCCACAGGACGGAAGAGGGCCTAAGGAATACATACAGAACATTTTCAATCAGTCGTTTATATTTTGAGCTTTTACATTGCTATTGGCGAGTTCCACACATTTAAATTACCTTTAAATTATCTGGTAGTTCAGTGCGACCAGCATAACCAGGATTCATAGTGATGAAAACCGCACAGGATGGAACAAGAGAGATTTCCATGCCTTCAAACACAAATTTCTTCACCTGAACACAACAAACAGGACATC
This sequence comes from Ptychobarbus kaznakovi, assembly GCA_027422405.1. NCBI lineage: Eukaryota > Metazoa > Chordata > Actinopteri > Cypriniformes > Cyprinidae > Ptychobarbus > Ptychobarbus kaznakovi. The sequence goes on along the minus strand of CM049795.1, from coordinate 3,829,681 downwards.
AGGGTTTTCCACACATGTTTACCAATTAATTTTCATGATTTTCTAGTCTATAAAAATAAGGATAATAATTAAAAATAATTTCCTAGATATGATGTATGAAAGTTATGTTCCTAAAAAAACATGCCTTCTGTCCTTAACATGCATGTATGATAGTGTTTAAATAGTAGGCCTCAAGTGTGTGATTTTACTCACTCTTTGCTGCTGGGCTTTTTGAATTGTTGCGATCTGTTGAGCCACAACTGATAAAACCTCAACATCAATTCTATTGAATTCATCAAAGCAGGCCCAGGCCCCTGAACTAGCCAAGCCTTTGAGGAGCTTGCCCATGGCTATGAAGTCCAGCTGATCAGAGCAGTTAAAAACTACAGTCTGGATGGCCAGAGCTTTGCCCAGGTCTTTAGTGGTCTCTGTCTTTCCTGTACCCGCAGGGCCTGCCGGGGCACCACCAAACTTTAAGTGAAGCGCACCAGTCAGGGTGAGGTAGCACCTGTGTGATGGACAAACATTGTATGGTAATGCATATCTACAGCTACAGTCGTGGTCAGAATTATTGCCACCCTTGGTAAATATGATCAAAGAAGGCTCTGACAATAAACCTGCATAATTAATCCTTTTGATATATTTTTTTTTTAAATCACACAAATCTAACCTTTCGTTGAACTAAAACAATTGAAAATGGGGGAAAATCTCATTATGAACTAAATGTTTTTCTCAAATACATGTTGGACACGTGAGGAGGAGAATTTGAGTGGCCAAAGACTCTTCAAGGACCACACCTGGAGAATTGTAGAGAAAGGTTGAGTTTCGGGGTCAGAAAACCTTAAAAAAAAATGTCAAACAGCCCCTACATCACCACATGTTGTTTGGGAGGGTTTCAAGAACAATTCTCCTCACTCATCCAAAAACAATCTCCAGCATATTCAGTTGTCAGACACGACTGGAACTTCAAATGGGACTGGCTTCTATGGTCAGATGAAACTAAAAAATGAGCTTTTTAGCAGCAAACACTCAAGATGGGTTTGGTGCACACAGGGATAAAAAGTACCCCATGTGTATAATGAAATATACTGCTGTATTTTTGATGTTGTGGGCCTATATTTCTGCTGGAAGTCCTGGACATCTTGTTTAGATACATGGCATCATGGATTCTATCAAATACCAACAGATAAAAAATCAACAAGTGACAGACTCATTTAGAAATCTTATAATGGGCCATGTTTGGATCTTCCAACCGTACAATAATCCAAACACAAACCTCAAAAACAACACAAAAATGGGTCACTGAGCACAAAACCAAGCTTCTGCTATGGCCATTCCAGTCCTCTGACCTGAACCCTGTAGAAAATGAGTGAGGTGAACTGAAGAGAAGAAGCACCGTCATGGAGCTGTGAATCTGAAGGATCTGGAGTGATTCTGGATGAAGGAATGATCTCTGATCTCTTGTCAGGTGTTCTCTAACCTCATCAGGCATTATAGGAGACACATTTGAGCTGTTAAACTGGCAAATGGAGGTTTCAAAAAGTATTGAATAAAAGGGTGCCGTTAATTGTGGCCAATGTGTATTAGAGAAAAACATTTATTTCATAATGATATTTCCTCCCATTTTAAATTCTTATTCTCCAATGAAAGGTTAGATTTTTGTGATTGTTTTTTAATGAAATATCAAAAGGATTAACAATGCAGATTAATTTTCACAGCCTTCTTTGATCATATTTACCAAGGGTGCCAATAATTCTGACCACGATTGTACATATAAATGAAGTTCAGTTTTCTAAATGTCACCTGTCTGTCAATGGAGTGATAACAAGTCGTCCTGAGTTACCAAGGTACTCATAACCATACAAGAACTCAGCATTCACTGCTCTGATGTACAAGTCATCACGCCAGTAATATCTATGAAAACACAAACACTAACACGTGTACAGTAAACTGATCTCTCTCTCTCTCTCTCTCTCTCTCTCTCTCTCTCTCTCTCTCTCTATATATATATATATATATATATATCAGTGGGGATTTCTTTAAGACTGCAAGGGAAGCTCGGCTTCCCCTATAATGTCAAACAATTAATGGTCAAATATGTACTATTGTGTTAACATTTTATTGACTAAAAATGCGTTAGAACACTTTCATCTCGAAGACGAAGATGATTGGAGGGTCTGTCGAAAGATTGCATCTCCTTTTGATTGACAGCAATTTGGTACAATAAAAAGTTGCTGACGCTGAAGCTATTCGAGCTCAGTCCCATCGCGGATTTTGCAAGTGTAGTCAAAGACAAACTGCTGCAACCTATTTCTTGGTATTTGCTTGGCAAAATTGCTAGCCAATTTTCATCATACATTTCACACAATTAAACACCACATTCCTTGTTTCAGTTTAACCTAATTCCCACATTTCCTCCGTTGAGTTTAAAATCTTTTTAGATCGTTTGTTCATTCATTCATTCATACAGTAGGCTAGAGCATTTTTTTGAAAAGGAACGTAGGGCAGAATTTACGTATAAATAAATATAATTTTTTTTTGATGTTGGCCGAAAATGAGCTTCCCCTCTTTGAAAGCACAACAGCCGCCACTGATATATATATATATATATATATATATACACACACACGCACACACACACATTACGGTAACCCTTTACAACAAGGTGTCATTCATTAACATTAGTTAATGAGTTATTTAACATGAATGAACAATGAACCCTACATTTATAACAGTATTTATAAGTCTCTGTTATTGTTAGTTATTAAAAAATACAGTCGTTCGTTGTTTGTTCATGTTAGTTCACAGTGCATTAACTAATGTTAACAAGCACAACTGATTTTAAAAATGCATTAGTAAATGCTGGAATTAACATTGTTCATTCTTAGTTCATGTTAACTAATGTAGTTAACTAATGATCCTTCTTGTAAAGTGTTAGCCATATTACTACTTTTACAATACTACTATTATAATGTTACAAACAATTTATATATATATATATTGATCTTATATTGTATAACCTCAGTTGGCTGATCCACTCAAAGTCATTGACACTGGACACTTTCTCCTCAACCAGCTTTGCTGCCACATCTTTAGCATGCACTTCGATCACAATGAGTGCTGAGAGTACCGCCCGCTGCATCTTTGACAGACGACCCCGCACCAGCTGCACCAAATCTCCCAACTGTTTGGGCATATACAAACACACCCTTTAACTTATATCCTGTGTTCCTTATCAGAATATACAACATTGTAATGCACAAAACATCCCCAGGAATGTGTAATTGTTTGCACGGTTGGAAACAATCCGTACTTGTGTTTGGAGCTGTGGATAAAGCCGATCTGCAAGGTCTCCATTATCCAGAGACTCTGACACCTCTTGGGTCCAAAATGTTTGACAGCCAGCAATCACCACCTGCCCAGGCCAGGACAACACCCACTCTGTACGAGGATGCTGCAGGTAGGGTTGAGACTTCATATCAAAACATTCACTGACAACACAAACTACTTGTTATTATAAGACACATTGTATTTAGGCTGTAACAAAAAATCCAGTGCACTTTGGAAATCTATGGTGATTCAAACTGATTAAGGGGCAATTTACATAAAACAAACAAACAAAAAATAGTTTTAGCCATGCACTTTGTTGAAAATCACTGACTTGACATCTACAAAATAAGAAACAACACTTACCTCTACATAGGTTTGCAGTGAACGACTAATGTTGTCTCTTACACTGGCCTTCATGGAGTTCTCCACTTCCCGCAACCAATGCTCCACATTCCCAGAAGGAGACACAGGGATGGACAACTGGACTTCCTCTCCCTCAGCAGAGTACATGTGTGTGATCAGCAGATCTGACTGGAACTGGAGCTGCATGTGGTACAACAGATTTCAGATTTTCTGACATTAATTGAAACACTATAATATTATATATCAAAAAATATGTTTTCTGCCATGCTAATAATATAGTAAACATATCAGATCTGTTGGGTGCAAAATAGGACTCACCCTGGCGACGTTCTCAAAGCATTTGCGGAGATGTGGCTGCACTGCTGTTGGATCTTTAGTCTGAGATAAAATCTCCAGCAACTCATCATCTGATAAAAAGTAAAATCTACAACCAGACAACAAGAGAGTTCTTAAATAATTGCTTCAACAACTATAATGACGCTGCAGAGTTGGATTTAAGTTTAAAGTGCTAAGAAATGAAATGTTAAATGATAAATATTGTTTAGTGAATTGCCCTGGGTCTTCCCTACTGTTGAATGAAACCATAAAAACTGATCATTTTTTTTACCTGGGGAAGGCGCTTCGCTTGGTCTCCAGGTATTCACTCAGTCCTTTCTGCACGAGCTCCAGTAAATTGTTACAATCTTTGAGACTGGCCAATAGCCGTGGTTCGGGACACACCTCAATCACCTGGACTCATAAAGACAATCACATCTCAATTCTTTGGTGAACCGTGCACCGACGAATCAAATATAGTATGATTAAGTAGTCTGACCATGCTCACCTTATTGTTATCATGGGCAGCCTTCATGATCTTCCTCCAGGTGCGCTCCATGGTCAGATACCTCTTCCCTTCCACAGGCAGCTGGCGGTTGATATCATCAGAGCTGAAAATAGGTTCCATGTACAGCCATGACCGCTGACAGATGAGCCACTCTTCTAATACTTCCTACCAGCAGAATACCACAGTAACACAAAGACTTTTAGTTATTGTTTTTGGCAAAGACACCTACATGCAAATTAAACAAACAATCCAAAAGTAGCTCACCGTGTGGATTTCAGAATCATACCTGCAGGATGATTGGCTTACCTGTGTCATTTTCAATTTGCTTTCCCATTTGCTGATTCTCTCCTCAAAGGGTTTTTTATATGGGGAGAAGGCCATGCTCTGGGTCATTACAATGTGGTCATCCAGGAGCTGAGAAGCTTCGTCTGGGCTCTTCAAGATGTAAGTCCCTGTCTCCTTATAAGGCATCACCTCAAACATCACTGTTGACCATTCCTCCTCCATCTTTATCAGAGCCTATGTACGAGAGCAAAAATACTGTTATTTGACCTACCTGTAATATGTCCGTGGAATTGTTCTGTTATGCAGTTCAGAAAAAAAAATCAACAAGCAAAAATGTTCCTGTGATATTGTTAATTTGTATAATTTATCGAAGGGCTTCAAAATATCTTATAAAATATGTGTGTAGTGCCTCTAAAGACAATGTCTTGACCTCAAGCAGACAACATTTTAAATTACGATCTGATATCAACCACAACAGACGTGCCTAGCTTTGAAATGCAGTGGGTCCCATTGTGCAGCTCCACCACCAGGCTTAGTGGGTCATGCAGTGCTGCTCCACTTCTGGCCTTAGTGGTCCTTGTGGAGTAGCACTACCCCAGGGCTCAATTAGCCTCAACAAATGATCCCACAATGTAATTTCTAATTATTTCTAATTAAATAATAAATTCTAATAGATTTTTTTCATATGTGCTGATTAAATTTAAAGGAGTAATTCACCACTGACAAGATGAGCTTGTGATAAAAATCGGCTGTCTATGCAAAAGAAACACAATAAATAAATTAATAAATACATAAAAAATGCGGAAGTACAAGCTGTAGTTAAAAAAAAGCCCTAGAGCTGTAAAAAGTCTGCTAAGTGATGCAAAATCTCAGATTTGAGTCATCTGGCAGCCTTTTGCTGATAAATAGAGATACAGTATCTGGGTGCAACATGGAGAAAGAGTATACATCGCTTATTTTCACATACTACCAAAGACACAGTGTTCTTATGTGCCTCATAAATACAATAATGTCTGAAAAACAACTCCATGGGACAAATATTGCACTCACTTGCTCAATAGCATATTCTTTTCCAGCCTCCTGAGCCACTTGGGTGATATCCTCTGCATGGTTTTGTAGGCCCAGCTCCAGACAAAGGGAAAAAGTGAGGTTCGCTGTAGACTTTATATTCATGTTAATACGTTCAGAAAGAAGTTCCCAGTGGCGGTTCCGCATGCCAGGATTCCTCAGGCCCCGGATCAAAGGAATGAATGGACGGAACTCTTCAATCTTGGTCCGGATTTCAGATGCCACGTCTTGACAGGCTGAATAGAGTCAATGATAAAAACATGTTATGAACAAAAGTTTAAACTTCACTTTTAAACAGGAAAACATATCTCATTCTTGATGTTATGTATAACACAAAAACATACAATATTTGTTTGTGTCCTCTAACATCGTTTCCTACTCACCAGGAATGTCTTTAAACTGTTTGACACACTGGTGCATAGTCTTGTAAGCATCATTGACATTACACTCCAATTGTTCAGGGTTGATGGCTGACAGCGGGTCATTGAGCCAGCTTTCATGCAAACGCAGCCAATCAGATGTTGTCTTCCACAGGTCATAAAATGGCTGAAACTCTTTGTTCAGCTTCTGTAGCTCGGTGTACTACACCACAACCATAAAAAATAAACCAGTGAGTTTTCTGTTAAAAATGTTATTTATTTTAATGTTCTTAGAAAAAAATATTGTCTCATTAATGGCATAGACACAAAATAATAAAACAATGAATCCCTACACACACATTTGTAAAGTTAACCTACATTAGAGACTGGCTTTCCAAAGAGTCGTTCACGGTTGTTGTAAAGCTGTGCCATTTCCTGACACTCTTTCAGCTGCTTGCTCACTCTCCGCACATCATTTGCCACCTCATGCGCTCGCCCAAGGTTTGTGTAACCAGATAATCCAGCCACCGTCATCTGAAAATTTACAGAGGTGACTTAATTACAATGCCCAGAGTGACCATCTATTCAAGGCAAAACATTGCATTCTTGGCTTTATGATTCCGACCTGTAGGACATTCAAGAGATCCAGGAAGCTGTTTTGGTCGACAAGCTGGATCTTAAGGAAGCGTTCTTCATCCTCAGCATGTTGGGCTTTCACTTTCTCCACCTGGTTCAGGATCATCCAGGGCCAGGCCATTGCTGTCCACCTACACAACATTTAGGATTTAGGAGCTTAGCTACTGAAGAAATGTGATATAGATGTGTAGAATGGCTGATTTTAGATTAGTTAAAAACAACTGTGTTAAAACACTATTTAGTTCAATGGCGAGGCAATGATGAACTCACTTCTCACTGACATCCTCATCAGAGAGACTGTAGAAGAATTCATCTATTAGATCGTAATCAGACATAGCTTTGGACAAACAATCCTGCAGGAGGCCATTAGTAGAGGAAGACAGAGAAAAAAGTAATTCAGCATTAAATGCAGCAATGCAATGAGGATTTTTAAAATACTAGGGACATTATGCTACAGATGCTGATGGAATGGAAATGGTGACAGGAAGTCAAGAATTAACTTCCATAGCCAAAGGACACATAAACTACTAAGCAACAATAAAGAGGATGGCATGACGGATCATTTAACCATTTGACAAAGTACAAGAAAGTCATTTAAAAAGCAAGAGAAGTACTATCTAAATTGGGAAGATGTGGCCAGTGGGTAGTGCATGTGTTCTGATATGCCACATGGTGGCACTGTTATCAGTCACTACTCCACTAACCATTCCCAATAGAGGCAAAACACAACGGATAGCGTTAATAATAAATAATAAAACAGGGACTGTACTTCATGTGCTTTGAGTTGCTCAGGGAGTAATTTCATCCATTCTCTCTGCTCTATGAGCTCCTCAATGCTGCTGGGTTTCTCTGACAGCTTTCTGCTGATGGCTTTGCACTCCGTACTTGCCTGAAACACACACACACACACACACACACACACACACACACACACACACACACACACACACACACACACACACACACACACACACACACACACACACACACACACACACACACACACACACACACACACACACACACACACACACACACACACACACACAATATTACATAACAGCTATACATTCAGACTTGATAAAAATGTTTCTAGTCCTAATAAACACTGACTCACATCCTGTATCTGTTGACGTAACCTCAGAGCGAGTCGGTCCAGCACTGCACTGGCGAGGGCTCTGCGTTTCTTCACCAGGCTTTGCCGAATGGCTTCCACGCTGATCTCGAAGGGACCGATGATGATGGCAGAAGGGATAGACTTATTTAAGAGTTCCATCTCCCTAAGGTGCTCCAGAACTTCCTGCTTCACTTCCTGAACAGTCTGGTTCTCCTGACTGTGCAACCTTCGACACACAAAAAATAAGCAGAAGAACAATCCTTGCTCTTTAGCGTATTACAGTGCATAATATATTGGTCTCTCAGTTCATTAAAAAAACTAGCAAAAAATATAGAGATTTACTCTAGTAAAGTGTTGATATCTGAATTGTGGAGCTCAAGGTGGCATTCATATTCACGGGCGTAGGCTCTGAGAGGTATGATGGCCTGTTTCAGGGCCAAACTGATGCTCTCCCTCAGATTGTTGACATCAGGTTCCCACAAGGCCACTGTATCTAACACACATCCAACGACGAGCAGGTTCTTCATTACAAACTGAGAGAACGGGAAGGAACAAAAACAGAACAAAGCCGTCAGAAATACAATTTTAATAAGCATTTTTACCAAATAATTCTGGCTTTGTTAAATAATACAGTAATAAAAAAACTGAATAAAGTAATTTCTTCATAAAAATGATTTATGTGCAAGCTATAAGGGAACCTTGTCTAGTTGAGGTATGTTGTGTGTGGACAGGATTCCTTTATCAAACAGGTTGATAACGGAGGTCTCAAAGCTCTCTAGAGGAGTGCTGTAACCAACACCAGTCGGATCAAGAACCAAATCCACTGAGAAAAGGGGTTTCTTTTTTGGCCTGCATAAAGTATTGTTGGATCATGGATATGTTACATACAGTATAAAACAATTGCACTCAATTGATCTTATTTAGATCTTGTTTCTTTTGACTCCAAGGCTGCCCTTTATCTAGAAGAGTATCTGAAGGCCCTCCTACAGTCTCTGATATGCACCTCTTAATAAAATAAAACAATTTAACGTTGAACAACAACAGAACCCCCGATTTAGATTTAATCATTTAAAGAAATGTAATATAAAGCAAGATCAAACATAATCCTATAAGCATATTTAAGAAACAGTAACCAGGATAACGAGAATTCACATACTTGTATGGGCTGTTTATGAGATCAGGGCCCCAGGTCAAATCTTTGGGGCATTGTAGGACATAGTGGCAAGCATCAAGCAATAATTCGGCTAAGCTGGCCAGGGAGTCCTGCACCAGGAACCTGAGTGTGTCCTGCTGAATGCTGCGTATCAGTGCCATCAAGCGACACAGTTTAGACATATGGTAAACATCCCAGTTGGACACAGAGAGATTGTACCAGTCACGACTTCCATGCAGACTAGACGAAATCCCAGTACATAAAGTGTCCAGCCATGACTCTTGTAGAAACAATTGAACCTGAAGGAAGACAAAGAGCGTATGATGACACAGAGGCACATTTGTATGTGTATGTGTATAGGTGATAGTTTGTATACCTGTGCATGTTTCTGAGACTCTGCCGACTCAAACTCCTCCAAGCTAAGTGACTTTGTGAAGCTGACATGGAACAGGCTAATTTTTGCCACCCTGTTGCATTCTTCTCTCACTGTGGACAGCACCGTGATCACCTCAGGCTTAGTGAGCAGAGTATTAAAGACAAAAGCTGCACGGTTCTTCTCAAAAGGATAGTCAGGGACTGACACAAGGCCTAGGAGGAAAGGAGACAGCACGCTGTGGGTGGGCCCATAAAATAAATCAACAACATGAAATCCCAGACAGTCTGAAAGTCTCCTTTCTTTTGATGTCCATCTCTCTACCTTTCTCAGGAACTTTCTCGGGTTCTTTTTGAGGAATGTTGATGTGGGGGAACTCTTCTGGGCTTTCCTGTACCACCTTATCAAAGCACATCCGGTTCATAGTGTGAATGTACTCCAAACGAAGCTCTTCCTCCAGCTCCTTCACAGACTCCTGTAGACTGTATAGACACATGTGTTTATTGAGAAACAAACTAATACTAGCTGTGATCATTCTGTGCAGCAGACATCAGTAACTGTTTACATAATTGTATGCTGTGTTTTCTGGAATTGCACATCTGGTGTTGATGGAAGGTACAGATGATTTTTATAGGAAACTCTTAATGTTTTATTTAAAGTCTTAATGATTATACTTGGGGAGAATGGAATTTGTTTCCATTTTTTACTGTACAGTACACCAGTGCCTAAAATCTACTTATTTTTAAGAGGCAATACATTGTCTGCAGATGCAAGAAAATCATATTTGAAACCCCTGGATATTCAGGAAAAGAACTAAACAAATACACTACTGTTCAATAGTTTGGGGTCGATAAGATTCTGTAATGTTTTAAAACACTCTCTTATGCTCACCAAGGATGGGTTTATTTGATCAAAAGTACCTTAATATTCTGAAATTGTATTACAATTGAAAATAACAGTTTTCTGTTTTTAAATATTTTTAAATCTAATTTATTCCTGTGATGACAAAATAAGTCATTACTTCAGTCTTCATTGTCACCTGATGAATAAAAGGTTAAAATGAACAGAATTTATTTGAAATATTTTCTAACGTTATAAATGTTTTTACTGTCATTTTTGAAAAGAAAATCTTACTGACCCCAATTTTTTTAAAGGTAGTGTATATTTTCCCTCATATTTTAATTTGTATCTAATTTTATCATTCTCTATTCTAACAATTGCATACATTGAAATGTAAAATTATTTGATCCTATTGTTACTTTAATTCTTCTCACTGTTTAAAATGGAGGCCTGGTGTGGAGACTGCATAATTTCGGATGCGTTCTAAACAGGCGATGTCAAGGGTGGGGGTGCCACTCCAATCTATCATACAGTCAATGGAAAGATGGTATAAGATCATGGCCTCGGTGTACTGTCTTAAGTCCTGGGCAAACTGGACTCTCTGGGCAAAGACATGTGGGTTCTCTGCACAAAACAGCAGCCTGATCCTGGGAACCCAGTATTGCCCTTCTTGCAGTGACAAAGCCCCTTGGGAAAGAAAGGAAACATAATGAAATAGATACAGAAGTCAAATATAGTGAATGCAGTGGATAGTGAAATAGAAACATAATGGTTTATGAAAGTTTACCCACATCACTGAGCTAAACACTCAAACTTATGTTTTGTCGTTTGCAGCTGTCTGTTAAAGGGTTACTCCACCTCAAAATGACAATTTTGTCATTATTGTCACATTTTGGTCACCATTTTTGCCCATGTCGTTCCAAACCCATAAAGCTTTGTTCATCTTTGGAACACAATTTAAGATATTTTGGATGAAAACCGGGAGGCTTGTGACTGTCCCATTGACTGCCAAGTATTTAACACTGTCAAGGCCCAGAAAAGTATGGAAGACATCGTCAGAATAGTCCATCTGCCATCAGTGGTTCAACCGTAATGTTATGAAGCTACGAGAATACTTTTTGTATGCAAAGAAAACAAAAATGACAACTTTATTTAACAATTCAATAATAACGCCATTTTGGAGAGTACAAACTGCGTATGCTGTTCTGTGTCAGCCACGCTACACGGATACGCTGTTTTCATTCAAATCAAAGCATAAATAAACGAAGAAGTCGTATCCGTGTGGAGCGGCTGACACAGAACAGCATACACAGTTTGCGTCCAGTGGATATTCTCCAAAATAGCACTACGCTGATGCAGAGGAGAAAAAAAATCTTAATTTTTTTTTCTTTGCGTACAAAAAGTATTCTCGTAGCTTCACAACATTTCGGTTGAACCACTGATGGTAGATGGACTATTTTGGCGATGTCTTTCATACTTTTCTAGGCCGTGACATTGTTATTTACTTGGCAGTCAATGGGACAGTCACAAGCCTCCCGGTTTTCATCCAAAATATCTTAAATTGTGTTCCGAAGACAAACTAAGTTTATGGGTTTGGAACGACATGGGGGTAAGTGATTAATGATAAAATTATAATTTTGGGATGGAGTAACACTTTAAGTTTGATGCGATTTATATGATACAAAAGTTTCTTTAGTAGACATCTAAACATTTTTATTAACCTTCTTTCTCTTCTGGGAGTAGCCTAATATGTGACAATATCATTACTTTTTATTTCAACAGAAAATGCGCCAAATAAAAAAAAAGGGCTCTTTAACTGTTTCATGTGGTGTTTAAAATAACCAAGGTTAACCAATGGCTATCAAACATGCCTTCTCTCTGTCCTCCATTCAAAATAGGTTTTCCTTCAGGATCTCGAACCCATCCATTACAGTCTGCTTTATGCACCAAGTACTCCTTCTTCTCCCGGCTGTACTGTAGCACCCCAACCAACTGCCAAGAATACTCCAAAGCTGGGCTCTCTGGATCCACTACATGACAAACACATGAAGAACAGACATTTAATTTTCCCCACATGTGCCCATATGGCTCCCACTGGATGGGCTATAAGATGGATTTATTTTCAGAATGAACTACAAGACAAATGATGGGATCCATTCGACTACAATATGTCAGGTATTTCCAGAGGGTTGAGACAGCACTGTACCAGGTGGGATGCTGTTTTTTGTCGGCAACAGGGCTTTGGCAGGAACAGGTTTGCGGTCGACCGAGCCTTGCTTGTAACCTAAAGCCAACCATTCCTCTGGAGTACGGCAGTCATAGTCTTCATTGTCGAATATCTGGTGTTACACAAAGCACGTTACTAGACACAAAATGAGCCACTTGTACAAAACACACAATTATGCAGCCAATGAAACAGAAAGATGTAAGATTTTGAATTGAAGCATCTACATGGATACCAATATGAGGGGAAAAGCCACAAGCAAACTGGAACATTAAAATATGATTATTTTATAAATATTTCATTAAAAGAGTATACAAGAACATGCATGACCTCCAGAGACAGGTAGTTTGAAACTGGTGGACTCGTCTCGTTTTTGAGCATCAGCTGGTTGGAATCAATGCCTCGCTCAGCCAAAAGATTATTGATATCCAACTTCTGATACTCCCTCCTACGTCTGGGAATTAAAACAGACAATATCCATGCATACTACATTTACAGTCTAGAAAAATGCACAATACTATATTTAAAAAAACTTTAATATAATTATTGTTGAAAAGTGGAGTCAGGAGGATTTTTTAAATTTTTGAAAAAAGTTTCTTATGCTAACTAAGGTTACACTTATTTGATAAAAAATACAGTAAAAGCAGTATTATTGTGAAATATTATTACAATTAAAAATTACATCTCAAGTTACGTATGTAACCTGGTTTTCTGAGAAAGGAAACTCAACACTGCATCATGGCACTGACACTATGGAAACCCTTCTGTGTGAAAGGTGTCTGAACATGTGCGCAAACACACTAATTCTATTGGCCTACGTAGGAGTCCAGTGGACCTGAAGCGTTTCTGTACACAGAAGCATTTCATACTGTACTTTGGATGAGTTTTCAGTAAAGTATGTTAATGTTCTTGCTTTTGCCTCACTGGTAGCTTGCAGATTAATTTTAAGGCACTGGAAACCTTCTAAACCTCTCCCGACTTTCACGTGGTTAGAATATTTGATCTCTTTTCTACATATTGAAAATAATCACATTTCCACTGACAAATGTTATAAAAACAGATATTATGTAATTAATTTAGTTAATAATACACCATTTATCTTGGATGCTTTATAGTATGTTTTTAAAGTAACCTATGGATACAACTCTTCATTATTTTTTATTTTCATTATATTTTTATGTTAATTTATTTAGTTGCATTGATATGGGTGCTAATGTAATTTTTATGTACTTTTCTATTTTATTCTCCCGGGGGCGGGTTGGTGTTGGGCCCACTGAACGTTTTGACGTTTTTCATTATGCCCACCTTCAGTAGATGTTAACAAATGTCTAAAAATGTTTAAGTGTCCTTTGTATATTCCAAAAAATAACAATACAAAATAAATGTTGAAAACAGTCATGCTGCTTAATTTTTTATGGAAACCATATTTTTTTCAGGATTCTTTAACGAATAGAAAGTAAAAAAAAAAATCATTTATTTGAAATAGGAATTGTCCTTGCTGGCATCACATTTGCTTATAAAAACAGACCCGAGACTCATTTTTGGGTTGTGACCCACCAGTTGAGAAGCAGTTGTGTAAGATGTTTATCTGAACCGCTCACCTCTCAATCTCAATCTTACGGGGCACATGTCCTGGAGGGCAAACATAAGGCATCTGAACTTTTGGACAGTAACTTCCAGGGTAGAAGTCTGTCTCGTGCTGGAGTTCATGCCATTGCTCCCCCATAGCCTTTGTCGGGACAGGAACCATTCTCAGCATAGATTCTAGTAAAAACAAAGACAAAATATTTAGTATAATTAGTATCTATTTAAATATAATTAGACTGTTGTATGATTTCTTACTTTTGCGGGAGTTGGACTCGTTTCCTGCCCGGCACAGTAAACTTGTGCTCACTGGGTCTTCCGTATAAGACTAAAAACAGTAGTATTAGTTTTGGTTATCATATTTAGCAAAACAAGTTGAGTATACTTTTATGTTTTCATTTACATGTATGAATGGGTAAGGTCCTATATTTTCCACAATGCAGAACATGCTGAATGAATTGCAGAATTCAGTCATAAAAATTTAATTTTTACTGTATAATGTGCAAAACTGTATGTTCAACATTTTATTTCACATGAATTAATAAATTAATTTGTTGTAACATTTGTATTTGCAACAATGTGTGTCATTAAACAGAATATAAAAAAATTAAAACAGACAGCACAGAATTTATTGAAAAATTAGACACTTGATAAAAATTGTATTCAACAGAATTTAATTCAAATGCAATCCAGAAAAAAATACGCAGGAAAACAAAAGAAAACAACAAAAACTAATACAACTAAAGTTGGGGAAGAAAAGTAAAATGGGTTTCATAGGGCCCTAAATGAGGAAATAAAAATGAAAGAATCAATAAAAGAAGAGAAAGATTGGTTTACCTGTTGCAGACTTGTGCCTGGTTTACTTACAAGATTTGAGAATATGCAGGGCAAAGGGGTCAGTTTGTCTCTGTGAGGTGCTCTAGGATGAATCATCTTGGATAAAGATGGATGGTTTTCTTTCTGGGTTTTTTTGTCAATAAAAAATAGAATTTACTTGTATGGCATGGAGAATTTCATGTGCAACACTTTATTTGACATGAATAAAGACATTTAATGTTTTTTTTCTAAAGTTTTATCACATTTGTGATGTTAAATGTGTATCACAAAACACAGAATACAAAAGAGAAAAAAACACAGACCACTTGGGGAAAATAAAATGGAATTTAGCAACAACAACAACAAAAAACAAGAAAACTGAATAAATT
The DNA here is from genome assembly GCA_027422405.1 of Ptychobarbus kaznakovi. Classification (NCBI taxonomy): domain Eukaryota; kingdom Metazoa; phylum Chordata; class Actinopteri; order Cypriniformes; family Cyprinidae; genus Ptychobarbus; species Ptychobarbus kaznakovi. Next base: position 3,814,342 of record CM049795.1, on the reverse strand, counting down.
TCATAGGGCCCAATTTTTGTTACATTTTACTATAATATTTTATAAAATTATTTTGAAAATAAATTCAATTTATTAGACTTGTCTTTTTATTAATTTATTTATTTATTTGCTGATACAAATTTAATTAAACAATTCAAGCAGAATTTAGAAAACATACACAGAAAACACAGTTTTTTTTGGGGGGGGGGGACACCATGGAATATGGGGGAGAAATTTACAGATTTCATAAGGCCTTAATTGAGGAAATAAAATGATACAATCATTAGACGAAGAGAAAGAGTGATGTACCTGTTCTTGTTGACTTATATCTGGTCTACTACCAACAGACAAGGTGGCACTCAGCGCGGGCAGTTCGTCCCTGTGACGAGGAAGAGGGTGAATCCTCTCAGATCCAAATGAATGGTTTTCTGCCTGTTTTTGTCCATAAAAAAAAATATATTTTAAACAGCATTCATAACTTCATGTACAACATGCTATTTGACAATAATAAATAAATAAATTAAATGTTTTGTTTTCTAATGCTTTATGTAATTTGTAATGTAAATGTGCATCATAAAACACAGAATACAATAAAAGAAGAAATAAACAGACAACCCTATAGGCTTACAATGATGGAATGATCAAATTATAATTCTGTAGTTCAAGACTATTGGAGTAATATGTATAAGCAATTTAGACTAATTAAATATTAAATCTATCTATCTATCTATCTATCTATCTATCTATCTATCTATCTATCTATCTATCTATCTATCTATCTATCTATCTATCTATCTATCTATCTATCTATCTATCTATCTATCTATCTATCTATCTATCTATCCATCTATCTATCTATCTATCTATCTATCTATCTATCTATCTATCTATCTATCTATCTATCTATCTATTTGATAGACTGCATGACCTTTACATCTTCAGCTTCAAGCTTTAAAACTTCTGTTTATTTAAACTTCTTCAAGAACACCTTAAAACAACAATCTTTTCAAACCACGTCATGATTTCCCAAGCTAACCTCAAAGTTTGTTCACAAACATTACTGTCCTAGTAGCTAATAATAATGAGGTTTTCTTTCTCGAGCCAGTAACGTTAGCAGAAGAGATTTAGAAGAGGTTTACCTGTTGCCGATTTGTTCCTGGTCTACTAATGAGAGAAGAGGTGGTATTTAACGGGGGAAGTTCGTCTCTGTGACCCTCGCTTGGCATGACTGGACGGCGGGGACGAAACATCCCGAAATCAGGACGTTTTTTTCCTGCCTGTTTTTTCTCCATAATCTCTTATACAGAAACCGTCAGAAAAGAAACACATTTATTTCACTCTCTTCTCCTTACCAAGTATCCTTCTAACCACTGATACAAAGTATCAAACACTGTTTTTTATAAATAATACAACAAAGAGAAATCTTATTCTATGTTACATTACGGTCGAGTTAAACATAGGCTATACGTTAATTTAACCAAAAAGCACACTTTTACATAGCTCACTTCAAATCACAGCAGGCTCACTAATAAACACGTAAACACGTACCTCACTAACAAACACGCAATTTTTCTGTTTTTGAAGATCTCGAAGTCAACCGTATTGTGAGTGAGTATCGTGAGTATTTCGTGCTTAACTTGCTTTGCAGTATGTTAACTGTCATTTAGCGACGCTGCAACGGTTGCCAGGCCAACGCCATGCACGCGGGGTTTGTTGTAGATTCCGGTGCACGAGACTGGACCGAGCGCTTTGCTGTGGAGAGCAAAACAAACATTAGTCTACAGGTTTATATAGAAAATAAAGAATATATGTATTTGAGATCAGTTATATTTTTTTGAGGTTAAGCTTTAGTATAAGGTCTAACAAAAAAGCCAAACAAACATTTGATGATGTAAATAATTTACGACGTATGTTTGTCTTTTTTTGTGTCATTCGAGTTGTCAATGTTAAAAAATACAGATACAGTGAAAAGTGCTCCAAATATCAAATTTCAGAGGGCATAAGGCTGTTCAAATGTGCACAGATATGTCTGTAATTAAAAGATGTGGTAAAATAGTAAGAGCAGTTGCTCTTCAGTTGAGCAATACTAGGCTAATGTCCTCACTATATTATATTTTTTACAGTTCATTTATGTTTCATTGTTATAAGGTTTTGTGAAATATTTATTGAGAACAGATTTAATGAGACAGTGATCAACTAAAGACTGACAGTTGTAAACATAAGGTATTTGAAATAATATGTAAATTACAATTTAACATTTAAAACTAAATAACCAGGGTGTGAAAAAAACATGAATTAATTTGCTTTTGTCCTATATATTTCATAATATTATATTCAATTTATATTCTAGTTCCAGGTTTGACAGAAAAATTATATTTGTAGAAAACTAAAAATGCCCCTGAAAATTAGCTTTAGTGGGCAAATGTTGCCACTTACTTTAAATTTTTTTAGTTTTATAAATGACACTGCTCATCAGTAGTCCTCTGTACCTCCTTATGTGACACGATGCACTGTGAAAATACATGTAAGTATAAAAAAAGTATGAATGCAAAGGTCTTATAGTCAATGACAGACTGAATCTCAAACATTTCAAGGCATTTATTGTTTTGCAATTCCATAGTTAATGGCAGTATTATGACCTAATCCACTGGAATGGTGATCCCAGAGTGATCTCAGCCCATCCGTTCTCTTTTCATCTCATCCTGTGTAATTGTACTCTTATGGTCCTGAATGACCCACAGGGATCCTCGCACTCCTGGGTCAAGAGATCACAGAATCCTGCCCCATTTCCCAGCGGAGATCACAAGCAACACACACCTTCGCCCCCGCTGGCCCTGCATATCATCCTGAGTGGGTTCATTGTAGCTTGCATGAATTACTTCATGTGTCTGAAATCATGTGTTATTCCCAGAAGGTGTCTTGCAAACCCAAAGGCAGGGTTGGGCAAGGTCAGAGGTCAAGTGCATGTGTGAAATTCAAAATGAGGAGCCAGAGATGGCTTCTGACTTTGCATGGGATATAACTGCCATCACTGTAAAAAGACTGAAAAGAACATAGTCTGTCATGATCATTAAAGGGATTCATCAGATCATTAAGTCAACAGGTCAAAAAGTTAATGGCAGCAGAGGAAAGACTTGTCAATTAAAAACACAAGAGTGATACTTTGCCACAAGCAATGTCCAATCAGTTTACTCTCGAACTGAGGCACTTCATGTGCAGGTCGCCAATTTCAGTAGAGGAAAAAATAAAGGACACTCTCTCTATGCCATAACAGATTTAAGTGATACAGTACAGGTGCACATAATACAATGCTACATTTAATGGAAATTATTGATTAAGGCAACATGTTACACAATAAAGACATATGATACAGTGATTCTTAACACGTCCTACATAGAGCAAACCTTTCAATGATTGGAAGTTACTCTTATAATTCATGCAAATATTCATGGGGTGCAACCCATATACAGTATATATATATATATATATATATAATATGTATTGAATTGAATTAATTTTTTTCTTTTAATTTAATCTAATAAAATTGTATAAATATATTAAGAAAAAAACATTTAGTATTTTATTAGTATTTTATTTCATTTTATTTTTTAATTATTTTCTTTTATTATTTATTTAAATTTGATTGAATGGGCATGACTTCAAGGTCTCCAAAATCAAGTTAGATTTCAATTTGTCACATGCTTGCAGGACTTCTAACCACATTTCTCTCAAATCCCATTTTTGTAAATCATACTCTTACACAATGTTATCCTCCCCTCTAGCTTCTTCAATTGTATAGTTGCGTCATGAAACACATCGACCCTCGCTGTATCCCAAAGGCAGATGGAGCAGACACATCTTGTCAACAGATCCAAACACCTGCCAGCAATTAATGACTAATAGCTTTGGCCTACAGCATTACAGGGCTGTTTGAACAAGACAGATGAGATCTCAGATGAGATCTCTAGTGAGCTGGGTCCTCAGAACAGAAAGGTTCTCATGTTGCGGTCCAAAATCAGGGCAGATTGGTCCCCCAAGTGATTGAGGTCATTGTTAAGCTTCAGATGAAAGACATTTCTGATAAAATGATGCACAACTGGGACTTTCAAATGTCAATATGGCAGAAACTACGCCAGAATCAAGAAGAAAACTTTAGACTTTTCAGAAAGTAGGTCCAGGAAATAACTCAAACTTTTTATGCTCGACTTTCAATTCACACCTACTAAATTAGTTAGCTATGCTGAATGACACAGAACAGTGCAATATTTAAGGAGGGAAAAATATGTTCTATATGGGACACAATTTACCAAGTATATTAGTGAATGACATAGAATGCCATTTATTTTATTTCAATCAGTTTTGTTTGAAAAATCCATTTCCTCCAGATAAGAAAAATATATACTTTGGTAAATTCTGCCAAATATTATGAAATAATTGTAAATTATAATTACAATTATGACTTTTTATCTAAAAAAATCCACTTTGTGTTGCAATTGCAACGTTAATCTCATAATTTTCCATTTTGGATATTGGATATTACACAAAGCTGGTACTGCTTTTTAATTATGGATGGTTTGATGTGTACTGCTTACACAAATTTAGCAAATACATTCCTTGTAAGCTTTCCATCGAAAAACAGCATTCTATCGTCGATGCTTGAGGCTTAGACCTTCAGAATGATGTATAGTTTGTCAAGATTAATTTAGTCCCGTTTCATTTAATCTATTTGTAGACAATGACATGTGTCAAGAGCGTTCAGAGCGCCAGCGTCCTTGTGCAGGTTTACAGGTTAAACGTTGTGTCTATTATAGTTTATAATGACCTCTTATCTCACCATTTCAACTTTTCTCATAATTATGAGTAGGGTTGCAAAAATGTGGAAACTTTCCATAAATGTCTGGATTTTTTGGAAACTTTAGGAAAATGTAAGGAACTTTGAAAAACTTTTTGAAAGTTTCCGGAAGTTTTCCAGAAATGTTCCACCACTTTGCAACCCTAAATATGACTTCTTATATCTATTTTATAACATGTTTTCCTTGATGTGAATTTTCCCCCTCATGTAGCAGAAATCGTCTTCCATAGTTTTGAATCAAGTGTTGAATCAAAAACAAATCACAAAACGACATGAAAAAATCGACCAAGCAACAGCTAGCAAAGAGTTTGGTTCTCAAGTCAATTTGTCAGTTCAATTCCTGACTCATAAATGCAATGTTGCAAGTTTCTCTGCACAAAAACAACTGGCAAATGTGTGCATTTTAATATTGACATGGAGGAGCTGAGCTAACTTTCATCTGCTGATTTTTGGATTGTACTGTCCATTAAAACGTCCACTGAATTTGATCTGTGGAACTTGCACACACAAAAAGTCCTCCTCTTCCAGTCATTCTCTCCTTTTACACCCCTCATCTGCCTTTCTTGCCTTTATTCTATACACAGGCGGTTGTGGGTGTCACGCCTGCTTGAGTGAGACTCCTATTTTGCAGTAATGAAAGCAACATGTGCTTCTAACTTTAGCTGCTCATGATACCCAGATGTTGGTTTCGGACAAAAAGCAGCATTTGTTCCACAGGTGGAGCCTGCTTCCCAGGTCACATCAGCACATGGCAGCTTCTTAACAACTACATCTTTGGATTTGATCTGCTAATGTTCCATATTACCATTAGCTAATTGTTTAAACAAGGTGTCTAATATGGTTTTAAAAAGTCAGTTCAACAGCCCTGCAGCGGTGCATGACCGTCGCCTGTTCTATTTAATGGGTGAACTGTATACACCATCAGGTCAGTGAGTGTCACGCTGTAGTACTTCAAGCTTGTGTGTTTTATGAGAGAATAAAAAAGAGCTGTGGCCTGAAATGATGATGCTTTTTGCCAGACCAGACAGACTTGTTGGCTTTAATGGTGACCCGCATGACCTTTGAATGATCATTAGGGGTCAGATGAGATCACGGGTGGAGACCTGGCCTGCATGTGGTCATAAAAAAGAAGGGTTTTAATTGTTGGTGATGAGATTAGGCAGGGTTTTGGTTACTAATAGACACCTGGTCACAATTCTGGGATCACAGTTACTATTAGAAACCCCTAACACAAAGTGTTGACCTAAACAAAGACTTGCTTAAACAAAGACAAATGGAGGGGAACAAAAACTAGTATATCATAGAGATATGGAGGTCATTGTTGACTGCTAGCCAAATAAATAAATTACAATGAATATTATAATTAAACATTCAATAACAATATATTTACAAAAACTTCAAATACAATACTAATAAATTATAATGTAATAATTTAATAAAATGTATTATTAAATTGTAATAAAGTTATATTATATTTAAAATAAGAGTTTTAAGTGCCGTCTGAAATGTTCTAATAAAATGAGCATTTTTATCAGACTTCTATGTTTAGGTTCAGTAATTTTACTCTAATGGCAATGCATGTGTTATTTTCAATGTAATTAAAGGGAAACAACTGAACATAAATATAGGAGCCTGATAAAAATTCTCATTTTAGAAGAAATCTCAGACGGCACTTAGAGGATATATATATATAGCTTACTGATTGTTTGACAGACAATAATAACACAATTTATAAAATACTTATTATAATAAAAATATAAAATTATAATATAACATATTTAATTTAAGATTTAAAATAAAATAAACCAAATAAAAATACAAAATAACTGCAAATTTTATTATGATAAAAAATATATAATTAATATTATACAGTTTAAAATAAAAATAAGTTACATTTAAATATAAAATAACTTGCGTAATTCTTTGACATATAATAATAATGAAAAATGTATAAAATATTAATGTTAACATGTATTATAATCTATTAAATAGATCACATAAAAAAATGAATTAACTTGCTCATTCTTTGACAGATTATAGTAAAATATTTATTACATTACATAATTACCCAGTTAAAATGTAATAAAATATGAATTAACTGGCTGCAATGCACAGGTATAAAGCATAAAGGGTACATTATTTATCAATGCCACTCCAATCCACCATGCCTCCTTTCTTTTAAAGCACCCCATGGGGTGCTGGGAATTTTCGCTATACAGCTCACGTTATTTACAATCCCTTTCATAGACATTAATATCTTGCAGAGGCAATTCAGAAAACTAGCTTGCTGTAGTAGCCCTCAACGATGCTAAATCCCTCAGTAAGCACTTGTCTTATTTACTTACCGAACCCCTATGAAGGATGTGGGGTGTGTGCCTGAGCGTGTTTGTACAGACCTCCATATGTGTGGGAAGTTTTACTCTGCTCAAATAAAATGTGGTTGCAGCTGCGTCAGTGCAGCAGGGCACTACCAATCAGGCACAAACCTCTTCAATCAAAACCACCCTCTTAAAATTCCTCTCATTCCTGCTTCTTAAGACCTAATAATGTTGAAATTAAATGGATTTGGAACGCTGGCACATGTGTGAGTGTTTATGTGCAACGAATCCTGTCATAGACAAACACCGTTGCGTGATCGTGATCGGCCATTCGCATGTATAAAGAGTGACATGGGCTACTGCATGGAATAGTTATCTATACACAATAGACCCACACAGAAAAACATTAGCGACCCTGGAGACACGCACGCATGCATGTAGTCACACAATTGCTTTGGCAAGCTTCCTACATGTTCCACAGGGGCTCCGGACTGTCATAGCTGTTCATCTGGCCTCTATCAGCACTCAGCCTGACAACTTAATCTCACTCATTCATTCTCACAGATCAAAGCAGCACACTGCAATTTAAACCTATTACCCCACGTACAAAGACATTCGCATGTTGCGACCCTCTCACTCTCTCTCTCACACACACACACACACACACACACACACACACACACACACACACACACACACACACACACACACACACACACACACACACACACACACACACACACACACACACACACACACACACACACACACACACACACACACACACACACACACACACACACAATTTGTTTTACTTTTTTATGTCATAATCTTGTTGCCAATTTTTTTTACTTTTTTATGTCATAATCTTGTTGCCAATTTTTTTTACATGTCATAACACTCTTCATGTCATCTCACACACAATTTTTTCATAACACATCATAATTGTTTTATGATATAATTTACATGTCATAATCACAGTTTTTTTTTTTTAACAATCGCACACACAATACCAAATCAAAACTCTCCACCATCTTCAGCTTGGCACTGCAGTTCATTTCATATTCACAATGCACAACAACTATCAAAACACTTCATGCATGTCTCAGACCAGCTTATTCTTTCACAACACTAGCAAGGGTTGTCAGTTAACAAAACACACTTAAAAGGTAAAAAAACATAACAACTATAAAATGTTTTCTTCTGTAAAAGAAGGACACCTACTTAGGAAGCTTACACAAAATATGTTACATGAATTATAAAACTGTACTCAAAGTTATTCCAAAATGCAGGTGACATTAAATCCAATGTTTTCGGAATTTTGAATCCTAATCAACTATCCTAATATTTGGTCACAGATTCTCATCCACATCACATCAATGTCATCTCGGGAATAGGAAAGAATCTTTTGTCATGCCTGATCCATCCCTGGCAATCTTCTGCTGATATGTCCAGGCATACTGCATTCATTGCGTCCAGGAGTGACATTTGATCATGAGGTTGGTGGTCATTAACCTTCCACCTCCATGAGGAACAGAATTCCTCTATGGGGTTGAGGAATGGCGAGTAAGGTGGAAGGAAAAGTGACATCATCCTGGGATGGGCTGCAAACCATTCTGTGACTGCATGAGAGTGGTGCAATGCCACATTGTCCCATACAATTATACACATAGCTGATTTCTGCTCACTGCATCCCTTTCCTCACCTGGCACAACTCTTCCATAGAGCTCATCCAGGAACAAAAGGAATCACCGGTGGTTGGTCCAACGGTTTTGATAGCATTTCCTTTTATTTTTCTAAATATATTTTAATAAAATTGTATTGTAGAAATGCAGCAAATTGCTGTTTTATTCAGTTTTGTATTATGCTATTGTTTTGAACTCAAGTTTAACCATTTTGAATAGAGTATGTAAACGTGTGCAAACTGGCCTGCAGGTACACAGAGCTTTGACAGTTGTTGTGTAGAAATGAGAAAATACTTCATGAAATTTGAATGCATGTTGTGCCAAAGCAATGAAATATGATCCACGGTTTAGCTCACACATACTGCTGTTGTGCTCACTGTGTGAAGAGTTTGAAAAAGTGATTTTAGTATTGAGAAATGTGTCCTAACGATTGTAAAAAAAACTGTATTGTTTTTCAGAATTTCAACTTTTTATCTCAAAATTGTTTTTGTTATAATTTCTGCTTGTGTCATATGATAAATATCATAACTGTTTATATAATAATTTAGACTTTTTATGTCATGAGCAAGACTTTAAATTTCATAATGGTTTGTCATAATTTCAACTTTTTATCTCATAATTGTTTTTGCCATAATTTCTGCTTGTGCTACTTGATTGTGCTACATGATTATTGTGATGTAATCTCATGTTTTATGTGAGTATTTTTAATTGTTATGTCATAATTATGACCTTTTATTTCATAAATTCAACACAGCCTACACCTATTTTTTGTCAAAAATGTCATTGATTTGTCATAATTAAGATTTTTAATCTCATAATTGTTTTTATGTTATCATTTCACATTTGTATGTCATAATTATGACTTTTTATATAATAATTTCAATCTCACAATTGTTTGTCATAATTTCAATTTGAACTCTGCAGATTTGATTATGATAAAAATTACAAAAATATATAATTCATAATTATTATATAGTTTAAAATAAAAATAAATTACATTTAAACATAAAATAACTTGCAGATTCTTTGACAGATAATAATAAATAAAAAATTATAATATTAATGTTAATATGTATTACAATACACAATAATAAAATATTAAAAGAATAATAATAATAAACACAATAATAAAATATTTTCTTTTTAAACTTATAATTGTATTTCTATGATCATTTAGATTTTTTTTTCTCCATAATTATGACTTTTTATTTCATCATTCCAACATAATTGTTTGTCATATTTTTTTGTCACAAATGTCACTGACTTGTGTCATAATTATAACCCTTTAATCTCATAATTGTTTTTATGTGATCGTTTTGTTTTTTGTCATAATTTTTTTTTTTTTACCTTTTTATGCCATAACTGTCACAATTTTCAATTTTTTACATCACAAATGATTGTCAGAATTGTGCCTTTTTTGTCATAATACTTACTTTTTATTTCTCAATTTTAGATTTTAAATTTTCCAAAGGAAAAATAGAATGTGAAATAAAACTATGGCCAATCAATGTTAAAGCCATGCATTCTATTAATTGGCACAATTAAATGAGGGCTACAAAAGCCAAAATGCCAAAAGTGAATTCTGTCTATTAAAGTTTCTCATTCAACATCAATGAATACAAATGTGGGATACACACAGATGTTCTGATGTGCCTAATTTCAAACATCCCTCATTACGAAATGTGTGTTTTCCATTATACAGTACCAGTACTGGATAAACATTGATGCCAAAACCACTTAGCATTCTTAAAAAAGGATGGTCGGATGATTTAAATTGCTATATAATGAATATGGATTGTTTGTTAACATCTGTCATTTCTGGCAGGGTTGATATGGTGACATTAACGCATGGGAAACAGCAATCTATGATTCACCTTTGACCTTTATACTGATGTTAACATTCTCACATTAAGCTTAACTTATTGTACAGGGGATATTTATTGAGGTGGATATTTTCTACCTAATCTTATTATTTTATTGAATTTTAGGGGTTATACACTACAGAGTGAAACATTTGTTTCAGAATATAATGGCCACCTGATAGCAACACCATCCAATCATAAACTGAGTAGTGCTTTGCACATGAAATATCAAATAGTGACCAAAAACAGTTACAGTCTGAAATAAGCTACAAAAGCTGTTATTTAAACACGTTACATGCTTGTTCATTTAATCAATGATATTCACACATTTGCAAATAAGAATGATCATCTTGGAATTGAAACACCCAGGATAAATACTCAACTCGGTAAAGAGTGTGAAGCATGAAAAAAGATAACGCAAGATTTAGAAAGACACATGGCTGACAATTTAAAGTGTGAAAAGGCTACAAAGTGGGCAAAATCTGGCCAACACACACAATCCTTCCCACATGTAGCTGATAGAAATGAATACAGTGCAAGAGTTTCTTGCCATTTAAATTCCTTTCCTTTTGAGAAAGTCTTTTTCAACAATACAGCAACACACTGTTTTGTGCAACTATTTTAATGAGCGGCTGAAAAGCTTTATTGGGTGCAGGCTGGTTAAAACCCAATTATTTCCCCAGCGTTTTAAAATAACCACGGTTACCATCAAGTCAATTAACTTTTGCATTTTAGCTGAAACAAGCATCCAAGTATGAAAAACTCCTTTTTTACTTACAAATACAAATCAGACACTAAACAGGCATCCCTCACAGAAACTGTGGAAAAGAAAGAAAGAATACACACACACACACACACACACACACACACACACACACACACACACACACACACACACACACACACACACACACACACACACACACACACACACACACACACACACACACACACACACACACACACACACACACACACACACACACACACACACACACACACACACATATATCTTTTGCATTTTTTTTCTACAAAAACTATTCAGATATTTCAAAAAAGACAGTGTTTCTTTCATTACATCTGATCAGGAATGCCAACTGTGTCATCTGTTTTATTTCGAGGTGGAAATGGCTGTTTCTAATTCCAGGCAAGACCATCTCTTCCTGTTTTTGGCATGCACTCAGTCAGTGGATATAAGGTGAGTTACATTGATAGCCTAAGGCTCATCCAGTAGACCAGACATCCCCGACACGCTCACAAAATGCAACCTAGACACTAAAGTTGCTGCATTATCCCTAATTTGTAATGCCATGAAGAGACCATGGGAACAGCCAGAGGAAGCCCACAAAGTTAAACTTTTGAATTATGCAATGGCATCTGGATATATTTGACCATGCATGAAGTCAGTGACAACAGCTAAATTATATTTGAATGAGGCTTCTTTGTTAGCGCAATATAAATTACGCATCAATATGCTGCTGTCAAACATGACAGACAAAAACATAATGTTTTTGGCTGTAATTTAGTCCCATATTCATCAAAAACACACACATATGGCACAATTTAATGTCAAATCCTGAATTAAGCTTTGATTCTGTCAAAAAGGTTGACGGTGTCTAAATCAAACCTTCTTAAAAAGACAGATTCATCCATTTTCCACATCTGGAAGTAATGAATATGAATAGCTCACAGCTAATTCACCTTCTATAGGATTAACGTGATCCCCAATAAAGATCGTTATTGCTCATGCAGTCTGCAGGGCGGCAGAAAGGCCCACAGCCGGAATGATGTGAGGTTTGGAGATGAAGGTCTGCTCTCGGAGCGTTTTTATGACCTGGAGAGCAGCCAGGCGCTGTAGTGAGTGTCAGAGAGGAGAATCAAAGCATGAAGAGATATATGTAGGATATGAGAACGGGGGAGGAAAATTAATAAAGAGCAGATACATAGGAATCAAAGACGAAATTAAACTCAAGCAGGATAAGAGGACTCAAAAAGTATGAAGTACTGTGCAGTGAGTGTATAAGCATAGGATGACACGGTCTAAACTACACTAAAGCAGTCTATAGATGCACCTACTCATTATGTATTATTAAAAGACTAAATGTGCACTTTGAAAATTAAAAATAAATCATTAAATTATAAATCCATCTTTGCATCTGTTTTGGTATTTATTTAATAGTCCATTGCTTTGAATATTAAACTAGACATAGAAACTTATTTTATATTATTAAAAACACAAAATAAAAAATGTAATGAAATTAAATGCTGGCAATGTTTATTTGTATGATAGTTAATACACTTTTTGCTTTGAATATATCTTTATGTTATCTCCATGCATAGAATTTTCTTCACAGAACCAAACATTTTTGCTTTCCAAATGAATCTCTGTATAATAGTGCGTTTTATTTCCATTTGAACAGATTTAGTATTTATATGCATTAGGTGGGATTGTTCTTTCGTTCACACAGTTATTCAAGTACAACAGATGACGGTAACGATAAGAACCTAGTTTGGTTCAAAAGAACCTAGAACGAACGCCAGGGGGGTTACTGGAAATTTGCACATATTGTAAACAGCTTTTACGTGACTACAATAAAACTTTGCTTTGTAATGCTTTACCATAAAACCAAAGACTTTGTTTAAGCCTTTTGTATAACGCATGTGGCTTTGAAATACATTTTTCCCATCAGCACAAAACATTATATTTCTGCTGACATGACTCTTTCTTTATTTATCAGCTTATGAATTAATATGCCCATTATCTTCTGATGTGGCCTATGTTGAGGAAAGCATAATAAATTCATGATCTTTATTTGTGAACAACAGTTTTATTTCACAACAAAGATATAGAAACACACACATCATTTAATTGAAGATGAATGAGTTTTCATCTTTGTCTTGAGAGTTTTTATGTGTAGTTAATGAGTGCAGCATATGGTTGTATGTGAACTGGGCACATAACAGGAACGACAAGTTAGCAAAGACACACAAAAGCATTCGGCCATATGATGAAACCACTTCAAGGCAGAAACTTTGGGACAGTTCAGGTCTAACTACAGTTCAGCTACCTTTCAAAATATACACTAATTCCTCCTTTACTTATGCTCACATCAATGAGTGGGATGAACTCCAAAAGTGCTGTTCTTTTTATTTGGTAAAACATGTATGTGTTGAAACGGCTAATAATAAAATGTGACATTCTGTAGTTTTGTCTCATATTCATCTTTTAATCATATTTGCAAATGTCTTGACTCCAGAGCCAACAGAGCAATTTTGTCTTTACTGTTCCAATACTTATGGAGGGCGCTGTATATATATATATATATATATTTCAAATTTCCTTAAATGAAACATCAAAGGCACCCTTCACACAGAACTACTGCTGTTAAAACCAGGAGGAAAGGGCACATCAAGTAACATCTCTCACCCCATTAAGGAGAGCAGGTTGTGGTGCTGGTATACAGACCGTTTCTGGAATGCTCCGTGTGGCTGGATCACATTAACTTTGTTCTCCAGCCCCAGTGAATCTGACCTAACTCACACATGCACCCACCTGCAAACTCACAGCATAAAAGACGCAGAAAACCATTAGTGCTTTGTGAAGAAGAAATATATCGTTTCAGGATATAATATAATGTTTCAGTAAATTAATGTCAACGTTTTAAATATTTTATTAACTAAATTTAATATTAATACAAAAATAATAATACACTCTAGTATTATTATACTACACATTAATGTGGTCAAATCGTACATGTTTTTTTTATATTTATTAAATATTTCACTGTATGGAAAAGAGCAGTGTGGGCACTCTGTTTTCTTTTACTGTTATTTTGATGTAAATATCTTTGGAATTGCATTAGGGTGAATAAATTATGTCATCACTTTCATTTCCAGTTAAACTATGAACTAACTAAAATTTAGTTTGAAATAAATAACATAATGAAGACCAAAAAAATCAATTAATATGCATGTGTCCCTTTTCTATGATCTTTTGGTTTCACAGATGCTTCCTTCAGATACAGGACGTGCAGTGGCGTGAATCAGCGATAATCATGTCGGGTACCGTGAATAAATATGATCTTTTGGTTTCACAGATGCTTCCTTCAGATAATGTGGGGTACCGTGAATAAATATGATCTTTTGGTTTCACAGATGTTAGATATAATCAGGCGTGAATCAGCGATCATTGGTGTCGTGAATACTGTAATCAAGATCACTTGTTTGATGTCTTTGATGAACTGTACTAATGTATAATTCCACTGTGGGGCAGAAGAGAGCTCGTTTTCGATCCGTTCAATGCTTCAGATTCAGGCCAGTGGATCGCAGTCATGCATCTGTGCTCTTGGGAAGCTGCAACAACGCTGCGCGTTACGTATAGAAGCGACACACTGCTATTACCAAAGTAATCTGCGCGTTTTTATCCCTCTTTTACCTTCAGTTAGAAAGGCTGTCATGTCTAAATACATAAAGGACAACAGTTTCCTCTTCATCTGAATGCGCAAAAACAACAATGTTAAGGGAATGAAGCGCGTGCCGTTTGGACAGGTGCATCCCAGATCACCACCAGAAGCAACGCTCTGAAAATGGATCGCCAGCAGCTGGATTTCATGCAAATTGTGAAGAAAACTCTGTTTCCAAACAGACAGTGAAGGAGATCTCTCCAAACTTAACTGAACATGCACTGGGACATGATGGTTTATCTGTTCTAACTATGGATATCTAACCTGCCTTTACATCCAGACTGCTAAACATGAAACCTCTCTTGAGTCCTCAGTTTGTGATGCTGATACTGAAGTGCGCAGTGATCGTATTTCCTGGATTTCTGCAGGGCTTCACGGGTAAGTGATTGAAAACTGTCTGTCTGTCTCTGTCTGTCTATCTTTCTGTCTGTCTGTCTATCCTTAAACTTGTATTCATATATCTCCATGTTTTCACACATGTATACACAAACCACGTATGTTTTAAGCATTATATAATGATATTAAACTAATTTAATTTAATTGTTAAATTATTTTTAACAAATGTCTAAAGAAAATTATATTAAACAGTTACCAAATATTGCTTTTGCCATTTAAGAGTAATTAAACTAGCCAGACTTCTGCTTGTTATAATAATCAAAATGTCAACATTTCTGTTCTGCAACATTTGCAGGAGAAATCACACACCTTTTGGTTCTGCGAAATCTCTACTGTGAGGTTCATTAAAGGCTCAGGTTGTCAAACATTGTGCTGTGACGTGCCAGAACCTGACTGTAGTGTTTACAGAAGTTCAGTGTTCAAAAATGGTGCATTTCAAATCATCAGCATGAAAGTTTCTCTGGAATTGTTTGTGAATGCATGTACATATTTCCTCTTTTCCACAGAAGCCAGATGTGTTGGCCGTGCTTGCAGCCCTCCTATGGGTAACTTGGTCAGTGGCAGGACCCTTTTTACGCTGACTAGCTGCTGCACTAATAGCTCTTCCTGCTTGCCAACCCAGCCACGCTGTCTAGCAGAGCTCCATCCTCCTGCCCTCATGGCCGATGACCCGTTTATTCATCCAGATACCTGGTGGGGCTCAGCGGCGGCCACTGGAGAACAGGAAGAAATCCGTCTTGACTTGGAGACACAGTTCTGCATGAGTCATGTTGTGATGTTATTCCGTTCCCCACGTCCTGCTGCTATGAGGTTGGAGCGCTCGCAGGACTTTGGCCAGACCTGGGAGACACTAAAGCTGTTTGCCAGGAACTGCACTGAGATGTTCGGGCTTCCTGATGATGTAAGTCAACCAGGATCTCTCTGCACTTCCAGATATTCTAATGTGGTCCCGTGCAGCCGAGGAGAGGTAAGGATGGAAATAAAACATGTTTTTTTTTTTTTTGTAAATTACAATTCTCCAGCATTGTAATAAGTGTAAATGTGAAGCATGTAGGGCTGGGCGGTATGACAGTATATATTGTTACCGCGGAATAAAGTGTCTATATTGTGTATTCTGCGGTATGCAAATATATCTGCACAACATAGTACTAATTAAACTTTATATACACCTTTGGGTGATAGAGAAACATGCATGAATGAGAAAATAAAGAGTGGGACACATTTGATAGAGTTATTAAATGCAATAAGCAGTGAAACAGAACTAAGCATATATTTACCTGCTGCTGTCTGTCATTATTAATGCTAATCACTGCACTTGACTGAATCACTTTTGGATCTTGAATAAGAATCAGTTCATGTTTGATTTATACAGTAAAGACTATGCAGTTTTTATTTATACACTTTATTCAATTTCTGAATAACTGAATAACTACTGAGGTTACTGAAACCACGCCTTCTTTCTTTATGTGAACATTTGGCATTATGCAAATATTTACACATCGTGACATAGACATGTGGGGGCGTGTTTTAATGAGCCATTTTAAGGGGGTGTGGACAGTGGCGGCTGGCCAATAGAGGGCGCTAGGGCGCCGCCCTCCCTGAACCACACACACAAAATAATAATTATATAAATTATTTAAATGTATATTTGTATGATGTGATATATTAGAAAATCTTCTGTGAACAATATATGTTTTCACCATCACAATATGACCTCTCTGCAGTGCTGTCAGCACGTCTCAATTTCAGCTGAGGGGCGATCGAGAAATCGCGTGACCACAGGAGGCGGGTCTTTGTAGAATTTAGTACACAATCCGGATTCAAGATATAAATATATTCAAGATGTGACATACACACAAAACACACGACGCGTTAGCCAATCATTTGCGTCCTCAAATCTTAACTGAAATGGGCGATTCAAAAGCGCCAGATTTCTGTCGCCCCAAGCAGCTAGAAAATCAAGGCTGGTCTCGTAGGTTCACGCAATTTTAAATTACGTGACAATGACGGACTCATTTGGGTTGGTGTTATTAATTTGGACACGAACCTAACTCTGTACAATCTCTACTCGGAAGGCCAAATAAAGTCCGTTTGAGAGGAGAACTTTGGCAGAAAAACTGAAGGTAAAGGAGCTGGGTCCAGATCAGCCTAATGGTTTGATTTATTGTGAATAACGCCTTCTTTTTTGTGTGACATTGTGTGCATTAGCCCCACCTCAAAAAAAATTTCACATTGTGACAGCCGCCACTGGGTGTGGATGAGTCTTAACTTTTATAAAGAATATCTCTTTGGGTTTGAGACTTTAGTCTTTGCAACTTTAGGGATCTCATCTATGCACGGACAGCTTGTAACACTCCAAAGAGAAAGAAAACTTGAAATCGCATCATATGACCCCTTTAAATCTAAATTCTTTATATCTCTCTAATGCTTTAAAAGGGACAGTTCACCCAAAGATGAAAATTATGTCATCATTTGCTCCCCCACATGTCATTCCAAAAACTTTATGCATTTCCTTTTTCTATGTAACATAAAAAAATGACAGTTTTAACAGATTCCCATTGACTTCCATGGTGTGTTTTTATCCAAAATATAGAGTAGATGGGACTGCAACATTTTTCAAAATATATTCTTTTGTGTTCCATGGAAGAAAGAGAGTCACGAGGGGGAGCAAATGCTGGCAGAATTTTCATTTTTGGGTGTATTATCTCTGTGAATATGATCATTCATAATGATTTGTTTCTAACTGTTTTCTAGATCATATTCCGGTCCATAGGATTGGGAAGTGGGATTGTTGATCCCTACAGTCCTGAGGCACTGTCCCGTCTGACAGTGACTAACTTACGAATCCAGCTCTTAAAATCTCAACAGTGTCCCATCTCAAAGGGCCAGCGAAGTGTCCCAGAACAGTCAGACCCACCCTTTTTACCCACAATTCACAGCAGGCCGCTGACTGCTCCGACACCAAGTTCTGATCCTCTGGATTCAACCCCATTTGCTGTGTACTCTCTTCTGGCTAAAGGGACGTGTTTGTGTCATGGCCATGCTGAACATTGCCTTCCTGGAAATGAAGGAAAAGACAGCCTGCAACCTAGTAATGTGGTAAGTGTGTCCATTTTGTAAGTGATTTTTGGGATGAATAGCAGCGTAGCCACCTATAAATGACAGAGTGAATGTGTGAAGCAACTTGTTTCCTCTTCTACATACTCGAGGGTTTATGTGAACTCACCCAGTATTTAGGAAAATAGGAAGTGGGCTGTTATATGTATTTTTATAAGGCTTTGCGAGGCTTGAATGGGCAGCAACTGCAAGTGAAACATTCCTCTGGAGCGCAGGTGTCTGGCAAGTGTGTGTGTACCCACCACACAGCGGGCGAGCACTGCGAGAGGTGTGCCCCGCTCTACAGCGACCAGCCCTGGAGAGCGGCCAATGGAAGCAGCGGGGAGAGCAACCCATGCCAGAGTGAGTGCATTTACTTTACAGGTTGATTATTAATTTAATCCTTGAACATGGAAATTGTGCTACGAAAGGTATTTCTATCTTTTTATCACGTCATAATTAGTGGTGCTTTCTAATGCAGGAGGGATCCCATGTATATATAAAACCACAAAAAATGAAAACTCTGTCATCATTGGCTCACCCTCAAGTTGTTCCAAACCTTTATGAGTTTCTTTCTTCTGTTGAGCATAAGATATTTTGAAGAATGTGGCTAACCAGGTCCCCATTGACTTCCATAGTATGGTAAATATTATATATATTATATACTTGTTGTTTGTCATTTCTCCGATCACAAATGCAGACATGGTAATGTTAAAAAAGACAGTATAAGCCATTATAATCAGCATATATATATATATATATTTAATATATATATATATATTTAATAATAATATATTATATTTAAATTATATATTCATTTTGATGTAACAAAGTGGTTGTATCTAAGTGTTTGAATTGTTTACTTACTTTTTTTAATTAGTCTTCCCATTATATTGTTCATTCAGACTGATTCGCAAACGCAGAATCCGCACAAACAAGAGAACCATGAACCAATCGCATGAACCAATAACAGCCGGTCATAACCAGTCATATCCAATCATATTGCGTTGCCGCTATTGCCTCCTTTCACATGACTTCCCCCATTCATTTTAAATTACCCCCCACCAAACTCACAGCATGCTTTAGGGCAGGGGTCGGCAAGTAAGTTTGTTATTGCGCCAAAAAAAATTGCCACTAGATGGCGGGCCAGAACATAGTCAAAGGATAATTTAAGAAATTAATTGATGAAAAATGCAACTAATCTAATCTTCATTCACCAACTTGCAACACAGAGCGCCTTGCTAAAACACACATATGTGGGTATATGCGGAATGGATAAAAATAACTCACAAAATAAAAACTTAAATAAGCCCATTAATGGCATGTTTGAGTCATGCTCTTAACGAACTATGTTTTATTTCCTCTTTCCATATTGTGAATAATAAATGTGTATCATTTTAATTTGCTTGTTACACTTATTGTAATAATTATTTGATGCCTACTTTTACACTCAGAATTAGCCTAAACTTGTTTATTGTAATAATTATTTGAGGATCCTTACTCTATTCGTGCTTTGCTACTCCAAGTGCACACACACAGCATTACACTCAGAATGCTGCGGCACCCGGGAGCATTCAGTGCCTTGCTCAAGGGCACCTCGTCGTGGTATTGAAGGTGGAGAGAGCTCTGGACATTCACTCCCCCCACCGACAATCCCTGCTGGACTGAGACTCGAACTCGCAACCATTAGGCCACGACTTCCCTACTAATTCCCAAACTAATAGTGATGGGAAGTTCAGATAATTTTACTAACTCGGACCTTTGAGTCTCGTTCAGCAAAATGAATTAATCTTTTTTCTAGTATTTTCGCTCATTTCGTTCATTTTAGCAAACTATAGTTAAAATGTTACGTGTTACTTTCCAAACATATACTACTTATGCAAACATTGATCACACTACAAACAATAAAAAACTAAAAATAATTAGTTGTTTACCTAAAGTGTTGTTTAGTAAAGATGATAAGCTCACCTCACCTCTTATCTGACATCTTCTTCGGGTTTGAGTCGTTCGTTCATCACGTGACAGCCCAATAAGCTTTGACCAATGCAGTCTGAGCCGGAAAGAGAATTGATTAATTCACCCTCGAGTCGTAATTCCAGTACAGAACCTATCGGATGTTGCGCATGCGCGACTGAACGAATCACTCCCCGAGACGACTCGTTCTTCCCGAGTCACATTAAAGATTCAAGAACGACCCATCACTAGTGAGTAACTGTTGCTGTCATGACAGATCTATTTCAGAACCAGCCGCTTTCAAAATAATGTGGCCCGTGGGCCGCCAGTTGCTGACCACTATTTTAGGGGGTCTGTTGAAACTCAATGGGCTCAGGGGAGGCGAGAGAGATGCATACCCAAAGGCGTAAATCCAGGGGGGGACGGGGGGACAGGACCCCCCCTATCAGAGGGTTGATCCCCTAAAAATATCATTACAAGTGACTCTGTGAATTGTATATTCATAGTATAATGGACATATACTTAAAATAATTGTGTAAGTAGTAAAACAAAATAAACGCAAAAAACGTTTTAAGTTCAGAAATGTTTTCAGTCATCCTCCCTTGCCTCACAGTGGTTTGGTCCACTACCTCCTTTCCACTTTTACCGATACACACACAAGCCCGGTGGCCGGTGGGAGAAAGTAAAGTTAGTTATTTGTAAGTAACTTAGTCTGTCAAGGCTATTTTATTCTATATATATTTATACATTGTGTGAAATTATTATTTCTATTTAATACAGATGATGCTGGATCATTAATAAATTAGTCATGACAAAAAATGATGATTTCCGATGTATTTTTCTGTGAGCGATTACCAAGCTTAATTCTGTAGCTTGTCACCCACTATAACTAACACGGCGATAAGCCTGAACTGATATTAGATATTGTTAGATATTGTATTACTACAAATATTGTAGACCTACCGATGTGTTGGGTTTTGCTCAATATGATGTTAAGTGGCAGATCAGTGAATATCTAAAGAGAAGTCCTCAGTCCTAGACGAAACCTAAATACTATGTGGAGGACACAAAATAATAATTATAATATGACCGCGTGGTGAACAATATGAACCGAACTCATATTTTAAACACGGTCTCATGCTATACACATGCTGTGTACACATATCTATCCGTACAAGTACAATTTTGGTTGTATTATTTGTGTCCCCTTCACAAATTGCTCTTGAGAAATGTTATGTTTATTGCCCCCCCCCCCCCCCCCCTACTGTTAGATGAAATGTACGCCCCTGTGCATACTCGTGCTGTAACTTTACCTGCTGGTGTTGCAGTTAGACAAAGTTTATTTAGAAAAACAAGTTATTTATACACCTTTTAATTTTATATTTTGTAATGTTGGCATTGTTTTATTTTAGTACTACACATTTTTTTCTCATACAATAGGATACACTGCCTCCCTTGCAGGGAAACACCCCTGATGCATACATACACACACACACACACACACACACACACACATATATATAATAAAAAGCAATTAATCTACAGTGCAAAAAGCTGTTGCAATGAGTTTTATTTGGTAGTAAAAATGTCAAGGATTTTTTTTGTCCTTTTGTCCCTAACTTTTACTCTGTGTTCTCTTTTTTTGTCGCTGTAGAGTGTGAATGTCATGGTCACGCAGAGAGCTGCCACTTCTCCCAGCGAGTGTGGCTGTCCACAGGGGGCAGTAGCGGGGGCATCTGTGACAACTGCCAGCATAACACTGTGGGCCGCCGGTGCCAGCGCTGTCGTCCTGGATACCACCGTCACCCTGCCAGACCCCTCAACTCCCCGCATGCTTGTACACGTAAGACAGCTAGAAAGAAAGGAAGGAACAAATAGAAAAGGACAGTGAGATCTCAAATAATTATTCCCAACTGATCCCAAAATGTACTTATGTTATTCAAGCATATTGATGGTCAGTATTATACAGTATGAAAAACGAGAAACATATCCTTTGAAATAAAATAAACCACCCATCAATGTCCTAGCAGCCAGAGCCGGTGTTGTGCCTAATTCTGACCCCTGCCAGATTATTACCCCCCTAGTATTTGGTAGGGTTAGGGTTAGGTGTGGGGAGGGTTAGGATTAGGGGTGGGGTTAGGATTAGGCAATCAGATAGCGATTTCAATGAGAGGGGTAATAATTTGGCAGGGGGTCGAAAATGGGCACAACACCGGCCCAAGGCATAAGTGAACTAAGCAGCTGTTTAGGGCCCCCGTGGCCACCAGAGGGCCCCCAAGAGTGGCCTACATAAAAACAAATTCAGTATGTGGCACAAATCAGGGATGTGTTTCTCAAAACCATTATTAGCTAACTATGGCCATTATTTCCATTGAACTCTATTGGTAACGATAGAACTCGCGACCATAGTTGCTTTTGGGAAACGCGCCCCATATCAGATCAGACCCCCCCCCAGTTAATTAGCATAGCCTAGGGTATCTCTTTTTTAGGGAAGTTAATGTTTGAACATCAAAACATCAGCAAATAACCTTGACATCTTAATATATTAATATAACATTTTACCTAGTTTAGACTAAAGTTTTTTTGTCTTCGGCATAAAAATAACTTTCCTGGGTATATATTTTTGTAATAAAATAAGCTTCTGTTTCATAAACTGATAACAGCTTAATATTATTACATTTTGGGTCTTTGCTATTATATTCCAATATCATTATGCCTCAATTAGCTAGACATAGATTAAGAGTTTATATGTAGAGATGCTCTTTGTATTTAATATTTATTATAAGAAAGTATGACGTGTAATAAAAGTACAACTTCAATTAATATTTATGTTGTTAAAATACATTCTGTTCTGTAAATGCATTGTCTGCTGGGTTTTAGCTACTTTTCAGCACACCACATTATGCCACGTAATAAGAGCCTACTTTTTAAGACTTTGAATGTTAAAGTGCAAATGAACACCTGACCACTCTTGTATGTTTGCAACTGTTACAATTAAAAATCACAGAAAGGTAAAAACATGCCAGGCATACAATGGTGTGAATAATCAAGCTTTGACAATAACCAGTCATATTGGTGGCACTGAGGGGCGCCCAAATAAAATTCTGCTTAGGGCCCCATAAAGCCTTGGGCTGGCCCTGCTGGCAGCCGCTCTGAACTCTTACATTTTTTTTATCAAAATGGTTAACCTTGCAATAATTTACAGTCTTTTATTGCCTCCTACTGGTGGCAGTGTGACACGATCCCTAAAGTGACTCAAAAGCAGAGGGAAGAGCTAATGAACCGAATGACCAAAGATTTTTTTCATGGCAGGATGCTGGTGTGACCCAGTTGGGTCGGTGCCAGTACATTCCGTCAGCGGGACACCATGGTGCCATGCTAGAAGTGGACAGTGCCACTGTAAACCTGGTGTGGGCGGCACCACCTGCAGCAACTGTCTACCAGGGTTCTGGGGCTTTGGAGAGGAGGGCTGCAAATCTTGTGTGTGCCCTTTGACCTGTGATCCCGTCACAGGTCATTGCCTAGACAGGTCAGACCACATTTTCATTTCTCTCTAAATTTACTGTTTGTGATTTTAAACTAAAACATTGAGAATTTCAAATCTCAGTATCTGGTTTTAGGGACTTAATTAGGTCGATTATAATTGCATACCTGTTGGGGATTTTAAATAGATTGTTTGTTGTTGTATCATTTTCCTTTAACAGCAAAGGCGGTATCAAGCTTTACAATGTACCAATTGGTGGGAAAATTCCTGAACTGTCCCACTTTAAACCTCAAGAGGACGAGAGGGTGTGGCCTAAAGAACTGGCCGTCTCGGCGCTGTACTATACAGGTGAGCCGACTACAGGAACAAAACATTCCACACTAACAGCAGCTATTGTGAAACGTGGGAAACCACAGCAAAAATGTGACTTCAGGATGTGGCTTTTGTCTTTTTATGTGGTTCCTTCACATGTAAGGCTGAGATAATTGTCTTGCTGTGTAAATGGGTGCATTTCACAAACCTATAGAACATGTCCAGGTCATCCAAAATTGAAATAAAACAAAAATATAAATACTTCTAGGACCATTGTGTATTGTGACTCTGTTTTCAATGTCAATATTCTAATAGATTTAGATTTTTTTTTGAACTCTCACCACTCACCAAGGCTAAATGTATTTGATAAAGAATCCAATAAAAACAGTAGCGTTGTAAAGTACTGTTGTGGTTTTAAAGTAACAGAGTTAAAAAAATTGAAAGTTCAGCTTTGAATAGGAAGTTCAAAAGAATGGCATTTATTACAAATAACTCTTTTGTAACATTATAAATGTCTTTACTGTCACTTTTGATCGATTTACAACCTTGCTAAATAAGTATTCATTCATTTTTTTATTTTGTAAATAGTTGTGTATATATATTTTATTATTTAAATGATAATTAAAAAAACATTGTGTTGCAGTCATTGTCTTTACTGTAATACAGCACAATACAATACACCTTAACCTAAAAATCAAATGTTCATACTCAATGCGATAATGAGAACTTGGGGTAAAAACATGTAATTATCATTAAACAAATGTGACTGCCTTCTATCTTAAATGGTCCTAGAATTAGGCGTCCTTATATTTGTGGAAAATACTTAATTTCTGTGAGCAGAGTGTGTTTTGTGGGAAATGTCTGAAATGTTTCTTGTTAATTCTTTACAGGGAAGTGCAGCTGTAAGGAAAAGAAACTGAAAAGTGTATCAGATCTTTGCAAGATGAAACATGCATATGGTGAGGCTTTTGTAATGTATTGAATGCTATGAATCGATTCAGTTGACACTTGCTGTTTGAACATTTCAATCTAACAATAGAATTGACTGTTTGTGGCATTCATAGTGATCAAAGCCAGCGTGCTGTCAGCTCATGATAAAGGCACACACGCAGTTGTCCTGGTGAAGGTGAGGAAGGTGTTTCGTTCTGGAAAACTGCCCCTCTCCCAGGGCACACACAGTCTCTATCCACTCTCCTGGACCAGCCGTGGCTGCACCTGTCCCATCCTCAACCCAGGTACAGCACCCAACAACTATTTGGGCCATGGCTTTGATTCAGTCAAGTTTGCCATTAGAGAAGTGACTTTTGTGTCTCCATCTTTAGGTGGGAACTATCTACTGGCAGGTCCTGAGGATGTTGACTCAGGACGGCTACTGGTCACCTTGCAGAGTCTAGTAGTCCCCTGGACCCCCATCCTGGGCTTTCAGGTCACAGAAGCACTGCATCAGGGCTGCTTATGAGCATGACTTCACCCAAATGTACACTAGCACACAGCTCAAACTTGAAAGCCCTCACTTGAAACAATGCCATTGTACCAAAGCAGGCAGCCGGATCATAAATGGACCATGACCGGCGGATGCAACTGAAATGAAATGTGGGTAATTACCAGAAACAAGATTCACGGAGAAGTCACATGGCAACGTGCACTGAATAACTACTTTAAAAAACTGTAATTGTCATACAGCACAACTCGAGCTCTTAAAAATAACTCTTCATCTTGGTGGCTGTTGCCTTGTGGACGTGGATGAGCATGGATATGGCAATCATAAGACTAAATGATCTGTTTCTGTACTCATTTCTCTGTAGTTTTTAGATGATCATCTTAGTTTCTTCTAGTGAGTCCACAGGCCATTTTTGAGATTCATTCACACTTATTTTATTAGCTTCTCTTACTACATTTCAGTCAAGTGTTTTTAAAAATGCATTTGAACATCACACAATTGAAAAAAATGAAAAACAAAAGGTAAAGTTTGATTCAAATTCTCCTAGTGCTCATGCATGATGTGGACTCAGTATCTTTTTTATTTTATTAAAGGATTTTCCAGAAACAGGTATATCAGATGAAAAGTCATTATGCTTCTTGTTGAATCAAAACAAGGAAAATCACATTAAGGCTTTGAATGACAAATCAAACCCAACCAGTCATTCTTGGGTGAAGAAATGTCATTGATTAAATATATCAATAAGCAACAGAAACTTAAACATATTTAGGAATTATAAAAAGGAATTATCCACTTTTTAACACTTTATTATTAGCATGTGTTGAAAATGGATCTAGAAACAGCCCTCAGTGTTAAGATACTTCAACTGAACAAAACCTATTAGTCTTTGGAACAACAGAAACGTGCATGTTCTTACTAAACAGAAGATCTACTCGTTTAGAATGTGTTGTTTTTCCATTATAATTGTTTAACGCCAACAAATTATGTATTTTTATCATCAGATGACGGGTAAGGCTACTGGTTTACTTACTCACACCACCTAATGTTTGTATTTAGTGTGCAACCTTGGGCTACATGCTTTCCAGCACATCAGCAACAGAACATTTCTTCATTATAAAATTGTTTAATCATGTTATACAACAAAACAGCACATGAAATGTTTATTTGTTTAGTTTATTTAATCTCCAATGCCAATTGGCCTTTGATCCGTTGCCGCACACAAGTCAAACAAGCTAAGCTTAGGTTGTGGAGAAAATAATAACCAGAAAATACAAAGCCAAAGTCAAATGACAGCTAATGTTTCACAGGCCAAGTGTAAACTGACCTGGCACTCATACAGATCCTCATTTTTTTTATAGGTTCCTTAAGTGCATGATGTCATTTGAATATTTGATTCACAAAACCTGACATTTAAGGGCTTCCTGTATCTCTGCATCATGCAGTCGGGTGGAGAGCATCGATCCAGTGTTAGTTAGATATTGTCTCTTCATACTCAAAAGTGAAGCTGTCTTTGCTGTGAGGTGTGAAGGGAATGAAACCTAATGATATTAGCTAGCTGCTGGGTTCTCTGTGGTTGCTGGTGTGGAATCAGGAGAGGATGTAGGGACAGAGTCAGTGGGCGCAGTATCTGCCCCACCAGAGGGGGCGCTGTCATTGTCATCTTCCTGAGGGTAGAGCTCAGGGTACTTCTGCATACACTCCTGCATACTCTGGAAGTTTTCCACACAATCTGAACCCTTTAACTCCTCTTTACTATAGTGGAAACAAGAAAAGGCGTCCTTGAACTGCTGTCCACAAGGGCCACTGGCCATACCGCCCAAACACGGGCAGTTCCAGTTTATATCACCATTAGGGAGAATAAGACCTGTAGGATCAAATTAAATGAGTATCCAAGACACAAGATAAGCCATATTTCTGGCTAAACTATGCTAAATGATAATTCTTTATTTAAGGATTAGTATATTAGTTCAAAAACTTACCGTGATCCTCATATGGATCATTTGGGTCATCTTCGATAAGCTCAGCATTACTGGGTGCTTCATGATCCTCTTTGGTGACAAATATGACGCGATCTTTACCTAGTGAGATACAAGGAGGAAATATTGGAAATAAAAAAAAAAAAAAAAAAATACAAAATCACAAAAACAAACAAAATAAAATTAAAATGACTGAATACGAGTATATTTTACATATTAATATGTTAATAAATACAAGTGAAAAATAATACTAAAATAATAACACTGTACTATGCTGCATTTGGTGGGCAAACCCTTCAACGTCTTACAGAGTACAGACCAGATGAAATATTACAGATGCTGGGCTGCATTTTCAGAGTAATCAAAAACCTTTACACTTTATTAAACTTTCCACAAACATCTAAATGTTTAAATAAAACACTCTGTACACAAGAAATAAATGAACCACTTACACAGAACTGAGTGAATGAAAAGTTGTATTATTATTATTATTACATTTAAATAAATCTAACATTCTAACAGTTGTAATGTTGTGTTTAGGTTCATGTTATATTATAATGTTTACATAAATCACAATGTTCAAAAATAATCAATTCACCATTTGGTGGACTTTAGGTTATGACCTTGCAGGCACCTGCTTCATGTAACGTTAGGGCGACACACAACATGGCTATGATGGCTGAATGACGACATCCAAACAATCAGATATAAGACTAATGGTAAGCGTATTGAATTATAATAGAGATGTATGATATTTTATTGAGCGCTTACTGACTCTGGTTAATTAGAATTTTAATTTAACCAATAAATCAGTAATTCATCACCAAACTCACTAGACACATAACGTTACAATATAAGATAATAAAACACGACACATTTGAGAAGACTATTTGCAGCTCATAAATATTTAAATAACTCATTGATATTACCAAGCATGGCTGGTGAGAGTGACTTTTAAGGGCATGAGCATTAGCTGCACCGCTAAATGTCAGTGAATGATGAGCATAAAATGGGTTTAAAGTAACGGTCCGAGTTAGTTCAGGCATACCTTCCTGCTTGCAGTACGACATGTCTGCTGACAGATCCGTCTGATCGCCGTTTATCCGATCAATCAATCTCAAACACCGGCACAATGGTCGGTCCACACGCCTGTTACATCAACTCCAGAATGGAGGTAGCGAGTCTAGCGACAGGGACCACGTGACGACACTGCCGGGTTGTATCAAAATAAAAGTCTTCTTCTTCCTCTTCTTCTCCAGTTTTACGGTGGTTGGCATCCAGCTTTTTGGTGCATTACCGCCCCCTCTGATCCGGAGTGTGGATCAGATAATAGTTATAAAATAAAAGTCTTCTTCTTCTTTTCTTTTTGATGGCGGTTGGCAAACCACTTAAAATGTGCATTTCTGCCACCTACTGGACTGTAGTGTGGAGCATGACGGATATTAGTGACAACATATATATAGGTAGTACCGCTGGAAGCTTACTTTGGAAATGTAATAGGTTACAGATTACAAGTTACCCTGCTTAAAATGTAATAAGTAGTGTAACTTTTCAATTACTTTATTAAAGTAATGTAACTGATTATATTTGATTACTTTTCTAAATGTATAATGTTTTCAACTGTTAATAATTTCCAAACATGTAAACCAGGTAGGGTTAACCTTACAGTAGAACTCAGCACTGATTACTGTCAGACTTTCCAAATCCTTCATCACTTAAATTAAGATTATATTTTAATTTTAAAGTAGACAATGGATGCAAAATTCACTTTTGTACGGTGTTTGCATATAAATGTATCATAGCAGTGTCTGGACACAACCACCCTACAAGGATAAAAATCCATTCACTCCTTTTTTTAAATCCCCGAAAAACCTAAACAGTCTCAATTATCAAACCGTTTTGATTTTCTGAGCAGTATGATGTCATATTGCTCCGGCCCCAACCACAACCGCTGAAGGACTGTCCAGTATTATCATATTTTCGCCCTCAGCCAGTTGTACGAAGTCCATCATTCTCTCTCCGCTTGAGCAGCTGTAGCGACATTGTCTTGCAAGCAATGCAGGTGATTTGTAGCTTTGTGATGCAGAAGAACATTATAATCTTAAATTTGTTTCCGACATCAGAGCCACTGAGGACACAGTGCATTAGTTTTGTTTTAATGGTAATGCGCCACCGAACACACCTAAATTTCTTTGTGTCTGCGCAAATAATTTTACTCCAAACTGCTTTCTGAACAAGGGACAATTCAAGGCAGGTTTTGTTAAAAAGTTTAAACTCAAGGATGCATCAGTACCCATTGTTCGGGATCCAGCTGCACCTCCAGAAGAAGAAAGTATCACACTTTATATTTTTTATGATTATTTGCAAATCGTTTTTGTTCTTGTAGAAAGGGGCAGGTGAGCAGAGCTCATTAGCATTTAAAGGGACATGCCCCAAAATGAGTCGCTGTGAACAGAGCAAGGTAAAAAGGGTGTCGTTTTACATGACCACTGAGGAATTTTAACTAATGTATTTCATGACCTTTCATGACGACCCTAAAGTAGAGGCGTCAAACTCAGTTCCTGGAGGGCCGGAGCTTTGCAGAGTTTAGATGCAACCCTAATTAAACACACCTGATCCAACTAATCAAGTCCTTCAGGCTGGCCATTGAAAACTTGTTACAGGCTTTGTGTCCCGCCCATGCCATTGGAGCAGGGTTCGGAACAGACCTCCGTCCCTCATCTAGGAAACTGAGTTTGACACCCCTGTGATTTCCTCTAAATGGGAGGCCCGCCATCCTCAAACCAACTTGTGGAAGATCAATGTCCCCCTTGAAGCACAGCCACCACAAAAATCAGACTTACTTTGAGATCATTCTGAGTTTACATGCATATTTAAAATCATAACAAGAAATACCCTTTATCTCCCCATCCCACATCTTTTGCCATTTCCTAATCATAGCCCCTTTAATTACTCCTTAAATTTGTTTTATATCCATATCGGTTTGTTTTGTTTTAGAGACTTCTTGGCCAGCTTTTGTTTGGATTTTAAACTCAGCTTCCTCATTGGACCCCTCTATCTTTCCACTACGTTCCATAAAATTATATACTTAATCTATACTGGTGAATTTTGAGCATGCTTTGAAGGATATCATATAATATGTCTTGTCTAGATGTAGATTTGCCACTTAATAAACTTATTAAGACAGAATAAGAGTCTGAGCAAATAACTGTTCTTAAAAGTGGGATATGTAATTTTTCAAAAATACTTTAGAAAACTGAGTCGGGGCGATTATCAAAGGAAACTTGTAGCCAATCAGCAGTAAGGGGCATGTCTACTCATGATATGGAGTAGAGAGTGTTCAGTGAACAGCCGAGCCGAGCGACAGAAAGATAGAGATGGCGGATAAAAAAACAAAAGAGGAAAACATCTGCAGAATGATAAGGCAAGAAGTAGGACACGTGTAAATATCGGATCAGCTTTCCAGCGCTGGAGAGAACTCAAGGAGCGGGAAGGCCTGCGATCGGATCGCCGAGGTTGCTTTGGTTCTTCTCGATAGGTCAGTAACACTGTCTCTGGACGCGATAAAGCGACCGTTGCTAGCTATGTATTTGTGGGGCGGAGCTATCAAAATAGCGGCGAGACCCTTTTGGGGAAAGTCAACATGTCAACATTGGCTTCCAGAAATCGCTTTCCCCACCTTTAATTCGCTGTATTTCCTCGACCCAATTAATCATTTCTGCTGAGTAAACTGATTAATGATTACTTGTCCTTTTTGCAATTCTAATTTTAATATGAGGAATGTATATATAAACTGCTGTATTTCCTGAAAAATTATATTTTGATCCATATTTTAATTTCCTGACTATAATTTTGATCAATGTATTTGTGCAATCTCATTCTTGGAAACACAACCTTTTTTCTTCCAAAATCTGAAGGTCTACTATAGGCATTGGAAATAACCACGGAGGTATTACTGAAATTTCCACTGTAGGACTTACATCTATTCATGTCGATACAATATCCTCAGCCTCTTTTTGTACATTCCATCCAAACATTTATTACTTGAGTTATGTTCCCAACACTCCTTTAAACATAGAAGTCATCATGGCATTCAAAATAAAAGTGAAGAAAAATAACCCTTCTCTTGATCGAGCAAGTGATTAATTGATTCAAATGTATAAGTTTCAATTTATATGTACAGATTATAATGTTTTATTCTTTTCCAAGACCCAGACTTCTGTCTTTTAAAAACTGTGGAAATGCATCTACGAACAATTATTTCATTTATAAAACTATGAAAATCCAGGAAAAGAGTGAATTAAAGCTGCCAATGTGTACATTATGAAATAGATTTATTTAAAAAAAATTATAATAATATAACAAATTTTCACAAATCATTTCACTCAGTTATGTTGTGCCATGTTGTGTTGTATGCTGTATTTTTTTAAATAGGAGAATGTGACATTGTGTGCACTTCAGATACTGCTAGCTTGTCCTTAGCAAGACAAAGGAGTATAGGCCATTTTATTCCAACATTGTGACAGAAATGCCATTTGTTCTTGACAATCTGAGGAACAAAAAAGATTAGAAAGTTTCATGTATATGCTGGACATTGTTGGCCCAGATATCTTGCCAGAGTCTAAAAAAGCTGTTTTATTTGGCCCACACTCTAAAAAAATCTGGGTTAAATTGTTGAAAACGACCCAGCATGTGTTCTGTGCAATATTTACCCAGCACTGGGTTGTACTCAGCATTTTTTAGAGTGCAGTAAAGTTTAAGAAACAACAAAATGTATTTGTAAAGCATATCAAAATGATTTGTAGTACAGTTTCAACCATAGCAGTCCCACTTTTATTCCATTTCTTTTAAAACAGGCTTGTGTGCTGGGAATCTCGAACAGTTGCAGATATTTTACTGTCATGCCCTCAGACTTCACTGACAGCTTGTCAGGAAACAGCATGCAGGCTGTGTTTTACTAATTAACCGAGGCACCTGAGGTGAACTAGAGCCCTGTGCTCTTCTGCTGACAGCTTTTTACCCACACACCTCCTTACAAAACACACATACTGAGAAACACTAACTGAGCCTAATATTTTTTATTAATATGCGATGCTGCATTGTTGTGAGGTTTTATGCTTGATTTTT
Organism: Ptychobarbus kaznakovi; assembly: GCA_027422405.1. NCBI lineage: Eukaryota > Metazoa > Chordata > Actinopteri > Cypriniformes > Cyprinidae > Ptychobarbus > Ptychobarbus kaznakovi. The sequence continues at coordinate 3,781,398 of CM049795.1, read as the reverse complement.
TTAAACAGAAAAAGTTTGTGGGGGATTAAAATTGTATTATTGATTATTAACTAACTGTTAAAAATTGTTGTAGAAACAATTTTTGACTGAGAACTTGCTAGTAAATTTCACAAATAATTGCAATAATTCGGCAAGTAACACATTTAACACAATTAGGCCTAAATGTGAAATTTTGGATTTAGAAATAATAAAATAGTATTTTCTTGTAAAACGTATTCAATAATCTTTGCAACTTTGAAAAATATCTATTTATTTATTTATTAGTTTTTTTACTAGATAAAAAGTATTTTAGTATTTAATGTACCACTAGGTGGCAGTATATACTGCTTATAACTGATTAGCAGCTCAATGTGTCATGACAGGGGCTGTGTTCGAAATGCCATACTATCATACTACTCTTACTATTTCTGTAGCATCCAGTATGCTGCGCATAGTATGCACATTTTCTGTATGCATGAAATACCCGGATGACCTACTATATTTGCCAGAATCTAAACTCAAGTATCCTGAAATCAGCACAGAAGCTGTGTTCCGAATGGCATACTACCATACAACTCATACTATACTGAGTATGCTGCAGAATTAAATTCCGCAGTCAAAAGAAACGGAGTGTATGTACTCTAAGGACAAATATACCAATTTGTTAGCAGAGGCTATTAACATTAACTCCAGCCACTAATGCCTGGCTGCGATAAACAGGAATGCAAAAGACACAAGTGTTTCTATAGAATCAGTGGTGCATTCAGTAGAAGTTGCGTCATGTGTGCTGTTGATGCGAGCGATTCGAGTTCGATTCTGCCTTTTGAAAAACTCATGCAACTCCTTTTTGCATCACATACCATATCATAAATGTATTTATTTTCCATAAAAAAAATTGTAAATATTTGAAAAGTGGAGATTAAACGCCTCATTAATAATACAGTGTGCTTATCTGAAGGTAGGTTTTTGTCCCAATAAAGTGGCGTTCATCAGATAAAATATATGATCATTTAAACTCAATATGTTATTGCATACTGTTTTATAATGTACTACAGTACTGAAGTATCAATATCTGCCACCGAACTACTATTTACACACCTGTTGCTTAAGAAAATGCTGCTATTTTAGTGTAAACATAATTTATCATTATCTGCACTTAGTGTAACTAGAAGATATAACTTTTTCCAATTAGTGTAACTGTCAAAAATATAATTGTTCAGTTAAAGACAGCTAATTCAGTTCTGTCCAATAGCCTATGTAAAGTTCTTCAATTATGAAAGGAGTTAAATTGGGCAATAGAGCATTGTTTACTAATATAAAGCCTTATTAACAAGCCTTTGTAAAAAAAAAAAAGAATGGTTAGCACATTTGTTTGTAAGGTAACAACCTTGACAGCTGTGCTGAATTAATGTTTGTGTTTGTCATGTGACAATTAAGCACACTACTCTGAAACATGTGTTGCTTATTGTATACTGCTTCATACACTATTCTTTAAAAAAATGGTAGGCAGTATGCACTGTGTACTGGGCAGTAAGCAATTATGCCATTAAGAACACAGTCAGGGATTCTTCAGTGGTAGTAGAGATACATCAGCTTTCTGTGGTAATGTTCTGAAAAGTGTAAAATTAATAAATAAAATAAGGTGTAAAAAAAAAGAAAAAATGTAAAGATTTTCCATCCATCCATTTCACACACCTCACCTGCCCTCTGCATCTTGTTTGAGGGTTTCCTCTGTCTGGCTGCCTGCAGCTCTTTCACAATGCCTTATGGAGTTTGTGGATCCTGGGTTTGTGTATTCTGTAAGTGCTGCTCGCCCTTCAGTCACTGTTTTGGGTAAGTTTGTATAAGCTCATCTGTTTTTAACATGGAGAGATGCTAAATTAAATCTGCACTGGGAGGAAATTATTGTCACACCTATCACCTTCGCACGCCCTCATTGGTAACACTTTATAATCACTTTCATTAAGAAATCATCAGCAAACATTTTATAATGCTTAATAGATCATTACTTAATATATATTCATAGCCATA